>CAJVPP010000233.1:0-39064 GCA_910592005.1 Funneliformis mosseae | reverse complement strand
TATCAAGAGTTCGCTATAACAAGAGTTGTCTGTATATATATTATTAATAAATAATAAAGATTAAATAAATCTAAGGAGAGAAATAAAAAAATATATTTAAAATAAATAATTCTTTAATAAAGAGAAAATAAAAATAAATATATAAAGAATTAAAAATATTAAATAATAATAATAATAATAATAATAAAATTAAAAGAAAAAAATAATAATAATAAAAAAAAAAAAATAAAAAAATAATAAAAAAATTTTTGAAATTAAAAAAAATAATTAATAGATAAAAATTTAAAAAAATAAATAAACCTATAAGGTAAAAGATAAAATATATAATTATATATTTATATAAATTATAATGTATATTTTATTTTTTACATTGGTTATAACAAACTTATTTATATAAAAATTTATTATATCGAATCAAGTGGTATAGAACTGATTTTTTATAATTAATTGCATTAGATATATTAAAAACTTTGATATAATGTCAAGAAAAAGAGTTGAACTTATATACTAATATTATCTTAAGATTTGCAATAATTTGTATTTTAAAATAATTTTATTCATACAATATAATTATATATTTGTAAATATTAATGATATAACTAATATAATCATATGCTTTAATTTTAATGATAGACTCTAAGCCTGTTTATTTCTGTTCTGATCTGATTTAATCTGATTTTTAAAAATTTAATAACTAATCAATATTTTTAAAAATTAGATTGATATCAAATCTAATAGACTATAAAATTTTAACAATCTGTATATTCTTAATTTTTAAAATACATTATGATTTAGTATTTAAAAATTTTTTATTTATATTTTTTTGTATTTTAAACTAAACTTATGTTATGAAACTAAAAATAAAGAAAAGAACAGCTAGTTAGTGATATAAAAACAACTTATATAAATTTGAAATCTCTTCCTATATATCAAAATTACAAATATTAACTATATTACAAAATTCTAAAACTATAGTTGTTTCTTTTAAATTAGAGTTCATTACTAAAGGAGGTTTTAACCTTACTAAGATTGATTTGTACTTTTATATTATTAGTTAATTATAATTTTATTTAATTTTTTAATCTATTTAATAATTAATAATTATTTTATATAAATAGTTAAAAGTAAAAACTATATAAGCAGTATTAATAACTGTATATTAAATAACTTTTATTAGATTTATTTATTTGATTTTAACATTATATATTTATTTATATATTTCTTTTTATATAAGCAATAAATTTAGAAAAAGAAGTTAGTCAAATGATAATTATACTAAAATAGACTGATATAAAAATCAAAATACTACTTGACTTTTAAGAGATATTTAAAAGGTGAAAATAAGATAAGAAAATTATGCAAAAATATTTGCAAAAAATGAAAAAAATTAATTCTACTAATGAAGGTTATGTAAATTAGATTTGATTTTCTAAAATAAAAGAAATTTTATTATCTAGTAAAGTTATTAATTCAGATTATATTGTAGATTCTTTTTTAATTTTAGATTTTTTTGATAATAAAAATTTTAAGAAAGTCATGAATTATAAAAAAAAAGAAAAAAATCTGAAGTTAAAAATTTATATAAAGTAATTACAATAATGAAGAGTTATGAAAAAAATTTTATGAAGAAAATTAGATTTAAAAGAAAGAAAAAATCAAAGAAAATTAGATTTGAAAAAAAAAAGAATCAAAAAAAGATTTGAATTAGAAAAAAAAAATTGGAATATCAGTTGAGTTAGAAAAATATAAATTCAAAATAAAAAGTTATATGCTAAAAATAAAAAGGTTAATTAGAACTAAAATAATCAACAATTTTTTGATATTATTAAAATAGTTTTGTAGCTTCAATTAAAATCTTAAAGGGTAAATAAAACTAAGACAGTTACTTAAGAAATCACAAATGAAGATTTATAATAACATCAAAGATTATTCTCAATATAAAATACATAAGATAAATATAAAAACAATACAAAGATAACTCAAAGATATTTCAGAGATTACACTTTAGAAACTCTAAGTTAATACAATAAATCAATATAATATTATATAATAAGTTACTAATAATAATTAAAAGGGATTACACAAATGCAAAAAAGTCATAAATAATTTATAATAGTTTTAAAGAATTGTGAAGGATAAGTTTTATATTTGATTAATTATACTCTTTTATTAATATAATATGTAAGTTCAATACCTAAAAAATTGTTATCTTGTCAGTTATCTTTACCGAAAGGTAATAAGATTTAATAAACATACAAAGATATTTATATATATTGAATAATTAATAAAATAAACTAAGTTAAATATATAAAAAAAAAATAAAGTTGCTATTTCACTAGGTAATAAAATTACTATGTCAATAAAATTGCCAGATCTGTAGGTAACTAAATAGATATTTTTGATTTACATAATTATCAAAGATAATAAAATTGATATCTAAGGATTTACATAATAATCGATAGCTTTCTAATCTACTAATTATTTTTATCTAAATTTTTAACTATTATAACATTGAAATACATATCTTTTTTTCTTATAAAATATGTTATTAGATCTTGTAAAAGTGCTTCATCTAAAATAAAATAGGTTTTATTTATTACTCTAATAACATTTTGAAATTCATTAATAACTTAAAATTCTTTATAAATAGCTATTCGATTATTGCTATAAGGCCATTAAAAAATTCTAATTTTTTATTTTTAATAGCTTTAATTACATGATTAATTTAAAGAATTACTATACTTTTAGATACTTCAAATTAAGAAAAATACTAAAAATTTCATCTTTAAAACCTAATTAATAAAGAAATACTGCCAATTGAAGTTCAACTAGTGCTTATGATTTATTTTCTTTGCTTTGAAAACTTATAAATTTTTTATTAGCTTATTAAATTGTTATTATTTTATCTGTAGGATTTTTTTAAAATGTATATTATCATATAAAAGGTAATATTTTATATCACTATTGTTGAAATTTAGAAATATATATGTAAGAAATAAGATATTTTGAGGATGACAATCCAAAATATATTACTTTTATTAATTCAAAATTATTATTTATTTCTTTTTCATTGTTATAAAAAGAAAATTCTAAATCTGTTTTTTATATTGTTAATAAAATTAAAGCATGATTTATTTCTTGTTTTATTGATATAAAGTTAAAAAAATTAAAAAAATTGCTAAATGGAATGGATTAATAGAATTTTTCTACTCAATATGTACTATTTTTGATAGTTAAAAATAAATTCATAAAAAATTGAATTGAAATAAAAATGAATAGGACTACTATACAGGAAATTATAAAAAGTATTGGTCACCCAACATGATACAAGTGAGATGCATATTGTCGCATCCCTTTCAAATTAAGCTGCAGTTTTTTTTTATTTTAAGTTACACATGATTGTTATGTAAATGATCAAAATAAAAAAAAATCACCATTGTATAACATAAAGTTGGTCATATGGTCATATGAAAAAAAACTTTTTATTAGTGAAAAAAAATTTACTGCAAGGATGTGTCATGAAAAGGAACCTAGTAAGGGCTAAAAAGAAGCTATTATTACAGCTAAAAAATTAAGATACACAAATACTAGGATTTCTGCAATTGTAAATTGCTCTCGTTCCTCTCTTTGACGTGTTTAGGAGTTATATGAGCTAAAAAGCCTTTCAAATAAACATTTAGATTAATTACAAATTCTTAACGAAACTAAACGCAAATATCTCAAAAGTTTGATGATTAAGAATAAAAAATCTTGTCGTCAAACCCTTTCTCAAATACGTTTAAATTCTATAAACGAAACAAACAAACCCATTTTCATACAAACTATTCGATGATTAGCCAAAGAAATTTCCATTTCTGAATTTCTCGTTTCAGTCCTTTAATTTTTGAAGTAATAAAGAAAAACGTTATTTGTGAGCCTATACTTACAAAAATTGTGTAGTAAAAGATTTCAAATGAGTTGTCTAGTTGGACAAGAGTACCTACACAGAATTTAGAACTTCAGGTTTTAGACGAGTGTGATGCGAACCTTCTGAAGAGTTTCATGAAGACTGCATTATAGCTACAGTCTAAAAGAGCTTTGGTCACATATTCTGGAGGTATTTTTCCTAGGTTGTCTTGGGTCCTTTGGTCTCCTTAAAAGGTCATATTACTAGAATTATGCATTGTGAAGTTTTGGCTAATTATATCATTCCTACAGTCAAGTTTCATGCAAAAAAGGTCAAAAAAAGTTTTTTTTTAAGAAGACAACACATCGCAAGAGTTGCACGTTCATTTCTTACTTCCTCAAATGTTGAGGTGCTTCTCTAGCTGACCCAAAGCCCTGATATCAACCCAATAGAAAATATATGGTCATATATTGAGGTCAAGATCCATTAACAAGATTCCCAGCCATCAAGTGTTAGGCAGTTAGAATAGTAGATTAAAGAGGAGTGGGATGCAGTATCCGTAAAATATTACCATAATTTAATCAAGTTAATATCGCATTGAGTTCAAGCTGTTCTTGCGGCTAATAGAAAACTAACGAAATATTAACCTGTATTTGATAAAAATAAAAAATAAAGAATTATTAAGTTAGTTATTTCGTGAAATGTTTTACAAAGTGGCTAATACTTTTTATATCCCTCTGTATATCAAATAGTTTAGTATATAGAGTAAATATCATATAATAAACTCATTTTATACTGAAACTAAATTTACAGAATAGAGGATTCATTATATCCAGTGGTGACTATATATAGGGTTAAGTACTTCATTATATAAAATATTACTTTTTTAAAAGTTTTTACTATTACCTATAAAACTCTGATATTTTAATATGAAGTTACTTATAATAAGATAGTATATATTTAACATTGAAAAAACAGATTCAGAAAGATAAATACCAACTTGATTTAAAGTATTGATCCTTATTATAATGAAACTTTAATTACTTCTAATATCTCTTATCATTTAAACTAACTATCTTAAATTATAAATATTTATCCAAAATCAGAAATACTAGTGTTCAAATATTTTATTTAATTATGATGATATTAGGTTTTGAAAAACTTTAAGAATAAAACAATCAACATTTTGAATAATAGTAAATAAAAATACAAAATCATGAAATTTTTAATGATATTTCTCAAAGAAGAAAGGTTCCAGTAGAAAAATAACTTACTGTAGTTTTACATATATTAGATGGAAAAGTAAACTAAAAGACAATTTTTCCAATATTTAATTAAAAAATTACTGTAATATTTTGATCTTTAGTATTTTATTCTAATTTAATTCTTTTTATAAATAATTTAAAATCTCTTTTTAAATTCCTTAAATGATATGTTTTATAAATTAAAAAAAATTAAATATATGATCTAATTAAATAGAAATTCTGATGATCCGCAGCTACCCCCCGTGACTCTATTTCAAGCCCGTTTGAGTTGACCAATCATGCCTACTAGAACTATTCCTAATGAGCAACTTGTCAACAAAGAAAGCAAATGAAATTGTCAGTATCGCAACACTTTTCCTTTAACTAACTACTAATCCTTAACAACTACACTGACCGTCATCTTAAAATGGTAAATGGATTTACTTTTAGCAAAAATGAAATGTAAATTTACGAGGTCATGCAATTCAAAACTTTTTATACAAGTAATCTAAACGTTATCGACCAACATAGATTTTTTTTTAGTTTGGAGCATTATTAGTCCAGAATGAAGTGATGGACTATATATGTCTACGCAAAGTATCCTGATGTTCGCCCGCTCAATAATTGAGTCGATGCTGATTGACTTTTCAATTGCACAAAAGTCTAGATAAATTTTCAGAATTAACAACGGTCCCTGTTCTCTAGAATGAAGTGAAGGACTATATATGTCTACGCAAAGTGTCCCGATGTCTACCCGCTCAAATTGAGTCGATGCTGATTGGCTTTTGCAATATTTTTTTTAGTTAAGATCATTCTGGACTTAATAACGGTCTCCGTTCCCTAGTTATATTATAGATAACAAGATCTAAATTTTTTTAAATTTAAGGAAAAAAAAAAGCCCTCAATAAATAGTTAGTAATTACACATAAATTAATATAAGTGTCGGTAACTCTTTTAGAGGGAACGACTTATTCTTAATTAAATATAATATGAAAAGAAAAACTCCTGACCCAAGTTGTGTTCGTCTTTCCGCCGCTAGTAACCCATTCTTCGGAATTTTAGCAAGAGCGGAACTCCCCTTACTTTAAAAAATTTCTCGGTAAGCCGCTGACCCAGGTTATTTTTTTTTAAAAAAAAGTAAATTTCCTTATAAGTAAAAATTAACAAACATCAAATGTTATCAAAATTAGCGAAATATGGATCGAGCAACCGCAAATTTTAAAAAATGGTTGGCCTTAAGATCGAAAGATAATCAGTAAAAAAAAAAAAAGTTCGGTCAAAATAATATTTAGAGAATTTTTATAAAATTTATAGGCTTTTTCACTGCGACGTGAAAACTCTTATTGATGGATCAAAAAGTAGCATCGGTGCCTCTATTGCAGAGGATTTACATTACCACTTCTAGTAAATGATTATTTGAACGTGCGATTTGAGTCCTTATTTTCAGCAATGTTAAGTTATCCATTATATATGATTCGCACGTCGCACGAAAAAAAAAGAGAATTTCCTTCGGGCAGAGCGCTCCCGATATCTACTGCGCATTTCGGGTGATCAGTCCACATGACGGAATTTCCCGCCTCGCTTTATGCTTTTACAGTTACTATTGGAATTTATTATGATAAAGCCAAAAAACTATTGAAATTTTTTACAAAAATATTACTTATATAATTTAACTATGAACTGTGTGAGAAGGGCTGAAAGTTTTTTGATCCATATCACATAAATCAAAATTGCATGCAGACTAAAAATACTTTATTAATAGTTACATTACAGCAATAAATAACTACTGTCTACATAAGAATTACAAATAATACAACCACATCATTTTTGTTGTAAATAATAAAGATTGCAATATACAGTAAAATAGAATCTTATATCAAAGAAATATTTCATCCATATCTTCTTCATAATCTGGTAGATGTAACCACTCCCCTTTAATTTTCAGAACAATTATTAACTGGAATAAAGGAACGAATTTTCCTTTGTAATTTTTCTTGTTCTACGAATTCATTTCGAATAACTGCAAAGAAATTAAAAATCTTCATGTAACATGTGATAGCGTCAAAAACAAATGGAATTATGCAAGAAGCCAATTCAACTGCTAAATATTTCCTTTTGTCTGCTAAAGAAACAGAAAACAACGTAAGTCGACCTCATAAATTGAATGCTGTAAGTTTGACATTCTTGGCGTCTTCAATGTTGCAATTAAGGCTGTTACCAAGGAGTCGACATAAACTATATATAGCCATAATTAATAGCTTTTTAACATCGCCAGCCGGGTGTTTTTTTTGTAGTTCTATAGGGAGGTCCAAACACTTCGACATTCAGAAACTCTCTTGCATCTGACAATCTAAGAATGAGTAAGTCCGATTTTTTTTTCCCAAGATTACTTGTTAACATGATATTCACCTCTTTTATGGATCTTACATTCTTTTCTACCCAAATATATTTTACATCAGGAAATGCTTTGCGAAACGCGAGAAGAATTGGTGACAGAACTTCAATGATGTGAGATCGTTCAAGCATATCGCGATCCAAAACTTTTGGCATCATAAACTTAAATTTTGAGACAAAGTCTAATAACGCATATCGAACGAACGAAGAATATAAATCTATCTTCATCTGATGTTCGATTATCGTCAATCTTTGTTTCTGAAATTATTTTAGATTCGATTTCAGAATAACTTGACTGAAATATGTTATTAAATATGTTATTGAGCTTGTTGGCTATTGTATCATCAATAGCCCATTTGTTTCCCATCTGGAGTATGCTTATATTTGTTCTCCAATAGTTGCCTTGTCAAGATAAAGATGAATCGTTGAATTGAAAGCACATATTATATGTGCAGAAGAAATTCATTATATGTAGCCTTTGGTGATAATTAGGCGTCCTTATTAAAGTATTTAGACTGAACGTGTTGGACTTGGACATAACGTGTTTTCACGAGAACTAGAGAAATCACGGACATATTGTGATCTTATGCTTTTGTTCTTGATAGTTTTTCAAAAATAGGTTAGAATTGGATGATTTATATAAATAAATATAATCTGGTAAAAAAAATAATTACAATACCTTAGATATGTCTAAATTCCTAAATCTGAATTTGAGCTTGAGAATTCAGTTACCGTCATCGGTGGTGTTAAATACAGTGTGGCAGATTGCTGAGATTCTGTCACGGTGAATAACGAGTATTACTTTCTCTCCTTATCCTCTAGGGTTCATATTCTGGTTCATCAGATTCGCAATAATTTGGGATATTTCTTCCGTGTCTAGTTTGACGTTGCTTTTGATTGTGGCGGTATATCAAATAAATTCATAAAGTTTCTAAATACAAACAAGACAATATAAAGGTCATGCAATTAATCAACTTTGAAGAACTGATCATTACTGACTCCTTATAGGTACGCTTACTCGACTCATCCAACAAGCGCTTTCTAGTGATCCCTTTTTGTACCGAAAGTCACTGATCTCGGATCTATATCGAATCGATCCAAAACATGTCGAGTCTAAAATGGAATGAGCTTTCAGGCATTATAACATCAAGATTAGGCGTAATTAGATGTAATATACTAACCTATTCGAGACAAATCCGGTCCTTCAGTTCGTTCTTCATTTAAACAATGTTGTTAGAAGGTATAGAAAGTATAGAAAGCACAAAGCCACTCATTTCGAAAAACTTACTTGTTCCTTCTAACCAATTTAAGCTCCATAAGAATGTATTGTTGCTTAGCCTGCATATCCCAAAACTATTTACTTCCTTTGAATTTTTTTCGTCCTTACAAAGATTGAATTAAATGATAATTAATAATCGTCTTGCATGTAAAGAAAATATGAAAAAATTTCAGAAACACCAGTGAAAAAGCACGCAGCCTTTCCCTTATGAGCACGTAGCCACAAAGTAGTTCACTCAAACACTGTACACTAACCAACAAGCACGCAGCCTTTCCCACTGCCAGCATGCAGCCAACAGGGTAGTTGGTGACAGTACAGAATACTATTTACAATACTGCTCACCAACAATCACGCAGCCTTCCTACTACCAGCATGCAGCCAGCAGAGTAGTAGGTGGCAGTATAACCTATCTTTTTACCTGAAAATTCTTTAACATCTGTTGCACTTCTTTCCCAATTTCAGATGTTTAACACTGATATTTGAGAATAGTGCTTAGTTCACCGCGTATCGATTGTGCTCCGTTTCCTCTTGTTCCAAATCGCCTTCGTATAAACGGTAATCAAGAAATTTTTAAGTGAAGGTTTCTCCGATTGCTCCGCATTTTGACTTACCACAGTATTTAAGAACATCGAAACATTCGGGCAGTAGTTGCATATCAGGTGATAAGCGTGAAGAATCTTCACGTTACTTTTATTTATACATTCGAGTGATAAAATACGTGCAAGACCAACCCATTGTACATGAAGTTTCTATGCTATGATCGCGAGCTTGAGCTGTTACAGGTAAGACAATATTCCAACTTATCTTGGGAATACAACTTCGCTAATAAGGGAACTGATTCCCATTTTCGCGGTACCATGAGCAATAAAATCTCACTAAGTTTTTTTTTACCATGGCACTGTTCCTCCTTTATTATATAGTATTGTAATCAATAAACTAGGAATAAAATTAAAGAATTTCCAGTTACGCGAAACGAATACATATATATACATATGACCCAAACACTCTAAAAAATAATAAAGCCTATAATTAGTCGTCGTAATGTTCACTTTTCTCAATACGTTTTTTTATTTCAATTACAATTACAATCTGATAATTTATTTTCTCATGTTTGTTATAGGGAGGCAATATATTAACCGAATTTTATTTTAACCTTGCGAATTTAAGAATTTCGTCCCTAATAGTTGTCATGAATGGCGCAATGTCAAATGATACAGATGACGTAGCATAATATAGTGATAAAAATAAATAAGGGTAAACTTTGATACTTTGCATAGCTTGCATGAGAATAAACTTGGTTTCATCCTGCAAATATAATGAATTAAGCAGAATGACCTGACAAATTTGATACTTCAAGAATTCCAACGTTGAAGTAATTTTCATGACTTGAAAATGGAGTGGAAATGGCACAATAAATTTATTCAAAATATTTACAAAATATTTATTTGAATTGATGATAAAATTATTAATTATTTTCTTCTTCTTTGATGAGATTTTAACGAAGAAATGCAGATTAAATAGCAAAAATTAAAGATTTAAAAATTTTTTTATTTTTTTAAAGACAATTATAATTTTCTGTTCAAGTCTAATATATGTTTTGAGTTAATTAAATTTTTTAACGCGTAAAGATAACCCTAGGTTTCGAAATTGAAACTAGTTTTATTTTTTGTCAAATTTTTTTTTTACTAAAGGAAAAACCGCGAAGGCTTCGAAGAGTAAAAATCATCAAAGCTACACTTGTAATTCAAGTGTAAAGCAAAATATTTTACAGTAGCATTATGATATATCAATTTCCTTTTTTGTAATCCATTTAAATTTTCGGATCTCGAAATCCGTGGGATGAACAATTTTAATTTACTTACTAGGAAATGTGAAATTCATTCAATTCAAAAAAAGCCAGATAATGATGATAAAAAAAAATAAATAAATATTACTAAATGGATTCTGACGAAAATTTTTTGATATCCTTAAACAAAAATTTTTATTTTCCATAATGGGGTTTTCAAATTTTCAATCAATTAAATCTAAAAAATTCATCGCAATTATCGTATTGTCATTGTTATTACACCTGACGTTATGTGATATTCAATACTTAAAAAGTATTAACGAAGACTTTGAAAATGATTTAACATTTGAAGAATATAATTCAAATCCAAACGGAATGATTTTATTACGATTTTCTAAAACCAACAATAATAATATATATTTAAGAATCGTTCCCGTAAATGGATCTACTATTTATATTACAGTAAATAAATCATTTCCTACCTCAAAAATGAATACAGTTATTTTAAATGAAGAATATATTTTGATATTGTATGCGGTAAAAACCAATACATTTGGGTTGCTTTCGTCATGGACCGGAAATATAATTGAGTGAGTCTGTATAAAATTATGTATAATTATCTCGCAAATTCAAAATATTTAACTTATATATAATTAAAATTTAAGTATTATTGATCTTGAAATTGTGTGGTATGATACTGGGCCAAAAAGTACTGGACCGAGCCTGTCGTACGGCTTATTTATTAACAAAGACGTATTCTCGTTTGCTGGTGTCAGAGAGAATGTTGTTATTTGGAAAAGGTTTAAACTTCCGAATATATCGGATTCTAATGATAGAAATGTAATACTTATAACCGAAGGGAGTTTTTCAAATCCGTTATATAATTTAACATTAAATCCGATTCCTAGAGTGAAATATTTTCAACTTATCGATGGCGGATTTGGATTTGCCATAAGTTATCGTAATGAAAAAAATGGATATAAAATCGATGAAATTTACGTAAACTTTTTGGAAGCTGATGCAACTGAACCGTTAGGACCTTATTTACTAAATTCATTCAAAAACGAATCAATTCGTATCGAGGTTGATGGTATACTTATTTTATTATAATTCATTTGTATTAAAAGCAAATAATAATATATTTACACTCACTTTCTACAGGTTGCATTAATAACTTTGATGGTACCGGATATACATGTACTACTTATGAGGAAGGTTCCGGAAGTTCCCAAATTCGTTTTCTCTCAACTGGCGCAGTTATGTCTGTTGGTTACACCAATATTGACATTTATAGTTATAATTTTGGATCGTTTTTTTATCCCAATTTTTATGGCGGATATATTGGCTTTATCGTCAACAACAATGATAATAAGATTGATATTTATGATTATTATGGGGTCATATCTAGTAGTGAAATAAATAAATATAATGGCAGTTCATATAATGTAAAAAATATAAATGTAATTCAAAAACAAAATGTTTTTTGGATTTTACAGGTGTTTGAAGATAACGATAATTACGCAATCAATTACTATTCTTTAAATACTATTGATCCATCTGGTAAGGTTTTATAATATTATTAAAATCAATAACACCTCGATAACTTCATCATCTTTATTTTATAGATTATCGTTACATATTTCAAAATCCAAATATTAATAACACGTCACCAAGTATCAATGATACCATTTATTTACCAAATGAGAATTTACAATTGAAGATAAATTACAATCTTCCTGTAATTTTATCAACTGGAAACTTGACGATATATCAGTATGACGAGAAGGACAATTTGATTTTAAGACAGATAATTTCTGGACAAAATTATGATTATTGTAATGTGCTTAACGATACAGTGTCTGTCAAAATTTTACCTAGCACATTTCACAAAGGCTATGCTAAATTTGGTGTTCGAGTTGATAATAATTTTGTCAAGTCTCGAAAGACAAAAGAACCTTTACTCGGAATTTCAGAAAATATATGGACATTTTCAACTCGTAAGTTTGAATTATAGAACTTCTTTAATGAGTTAAATTTATATTAATAACTTCGTCAACATTTACATTAGAATTAAAAGAACAAGATGAACCAGCAGGTATTATTTATTATAAGAAGTTTCATAAATTATTTATCATAACCCAATTAATAACATTTACTTACTTCAATAGATCAATTAATCCTTTCCATTAAATTAAATTTTAATAATGCATCGACTGCATATTATGATGAAATAAATTCTCAAAAATTTGGTCAACTTGAGAATGAATTATCTAAAATAATGCCTATAAATCAAACAAGATTAAAAATTAATCGTATTCAAAATTTAAATGATGATCATCAGATTTTAATATCCATCGCTGTTAATAAACCATACTTAAATGATTATAGCATGGAACGAAATACTGAATCAGTAAAGAAAGATCTGGATGAATTAATTAAAAATAAGGATATGAATCTTATATCTCAAGAAAAATTTACCAGATTTATAGATAAAAGTTATGGGGCTACACTAACTCGTAAGTACATTATTAATTTTAAATAACAATTTTTTTTTAATTTTTTATATTTTAAACTAATCTTAAAATTATAGCTGAATTTTGGTCTATTGAATTAATTGTCAATATAGTCTTGATTGCTCTTGTGATCATTATTTATTGTTTGCTTCAATATTATATGGTACAGTATACATTTAATACATTCATTATTTAATATTATTTCGCAATTTATTAATAATTTTATTCTTTAGATCAATTATTTCTTTATTATAGAGATCATCTTGATTGTTTATGATTTAATATTGGATATTACTTTTCTTCTTTCTAACGCTAATGACATTCCTGGTTTGTACATATATAGGTATGATTTGTTTTATAATAATTATTTGTTTTTACATAATTGCATATTATATTAATTGATTTTTGCTTAATTTTTTAGCTTATTATCAATTATAATTCCAATAGCTTTGAATACAATAGTGACTCTATACTTATTATGCCAGGAAATTAAATATAACGAAAATTTTAGAGATTGGTGTCATGACAATACAGTAACCATTTCATCATGTACAATTTTATCATGTGTTGATGTAGAAGCTCTTCATATATTAAACACATTCATTAATGATGATAACCCGAATCTTAGACTTGGATTATTCAAAGCTTTATTTTCCGCACCTGAATTTGAAAAGATTACTAAATGGGTAACATATGCTGGTTTTTTCAATATTTTTTTAGAAGAAATACCACAATTTATTATACAGGTAATTTATCTATCTATAATTTGTTATTTATTTTTTAAAAAAAAAATCAAAAAAAAGTTAAGTTAAACTATTATATAATTTCAGATTTATTATCAAAAACATGTAATTATTTATACAATTATACCTACTTTAACTCTTATTTCAAGTTTTGTCACATTATGTTTTGGAGTACTTGAAAAAATTATTATAAAGTTTATAAAATATCATAAGAATAAATAACATTCAATAAATTTAGGTTTAGCAAATAGATCAAGTATTTGCTATTAATATTTAATATTTAAAACCAAAATAGTATTATAAAGAAATATCATACTCATATTTTAACTTTACATACTTTTTATTTATATTTTTTTTATCTAAGAATATTTTTTAACTTCTATTAAAGAATTGTCATAAATTATAATTTAAACTAAAAATTATAATAAAAAAAGTAACAAAATAATTTTAAATATTGATTTCATATTTTTTATTATTATTATAATTAAAATGTAATGTTTTTATTTTTTATACTTAAAATTAAAAACAGATAAATATTTAGAAATATTTTATTATTACCAATATAAAAAATCTTTTTAGTTTTTTTTAAAACATTTTTTTTATAAACTTTTAGATCTGATTTTATAAATAATCTTCTTTAAAATCTTATATTCTTTATAATTTACTAATAATAGATGAATTATTCTTTAAATTTTTTCTAAAGTAATATTTAAATTAAAAAATTTTAATTGTAAATAAAAATGTTTAAATACTTTTTTTTCAAATTTCAAAAATTTGATTTATAAAGTATAAATAATTATAAAAATAACTAGATATTAGAACTGATTAAGGTTAATCAGTTAAATTAACTAGTTAAATTAATCAATTAATTTAACCAGTTAAATTATTCAAATTAAAATAAATTAAAATGCATGCATATGTAAATTATATTCTTTATAGAAATTAGACTAAAACTTTCATAATAACTATTCTTTAATTAGTTTTTTATTTATATATTAAAAAATTATTAACAAATTAATATTTATAGACCATTCAAATTTAAATTAAAATTTTGTAAAAATGTATCAAAAAGTTAAAAATATGTAATATATAATAGAAAATTTAAAAATCATAATTTTATCATACTACTTTTCACATTTTTAATATTATTTTAATTTATTATTATTTTTATTATTATTTGAGATAAAAATTATATTTATATATATTCTTTTAAATAAATTTAATAATTTATAAATAAATTAAATAAATTATATATATATTTTAGTTTTACTTTTTTTTTGCAATATTTTTTAAAGTATAAAGATATCAAAAACTTTCAATCTAAAATTTCAATTAATAATCAACTGCACATTCTATTTTAATTTTTAAAAGTCTTCAATTTCAATACCTACTCATTATATTAAGAAGTTAAAAAGTGAAAAAAATTATGTATTGAAATATTTTAAAAAATAGATAATAAAAAGGTATATTGTATAATATTGTAATAAAAAAAATTATGTGATATTTTCTATAAGTTTATAGGTTCTTTTTCAAATTTAAATATTATTTAAATACAATTCATAATATATCTGATAATGATAAAATAAATAAGATAAATATAAATTTATTTATAATATATATTAATTGAATTAAATTATTTTAGGAAAAATAAACAATAAAAAATTAGTTCAATATTTAATAAAATAATATCTCATAGAAAATTACAATAATATAAATTAAATTTAATATTACTTACATTTATTATTGCTAATTCTTAACTATTATATATTTTAAAATATGAAGAACTGTTAGTAAAAAAGAGGAAATCCACTTTTTAATCAAAAATTTTTTATTTGTTCACTCTGCTGATCATGATCATGTGAACAAAACTAGTTTAATAACTAAAATTACTCAAAATTTGTAGATTTTCTCCTTTTTTATTAACTACTCCATATGTTAGATTAAAAATTTTTTTAAACTTAATCTAGCATTTATTATTCTTATAATAAAACTATTAAAAATTTAATTATAAAAATATCTAAAGTTAGTATTAAAATTTATTACATTTAATTATTAGTTCTTGTGAATTTATTTCTATTATAATTGATTTATAAATAGCTAAAAGCAAAATAGAATACAGTATGTTGTAAAAAAAAAACAGAATTTTAATCATGTGATTTAAAATAATCTCACATAGTCAAAATTTATCTGATTTTGATTTTCTAAAATAGAAATTGATATGACGATTATAATAAATAAATCCTGATCTCAGATTAATATATTACATATGTTTTTTCTGAGCTACTGCACTGCAAAATATGATTTTAAAGCAAGAAAAACAATATTAGACTATTTTACAATTATGAAATGAAAATATATGTAAAGGGTCTAAAATATATAAGATTACAAAGATTTTCCTCTCCACTATATATGATAATATTAAAAAAATAAATAATATTAATACAGTAAGTCGAAGAAAAGGAAGTGGTCATTCAAGGAAAATTATCAATAAATTTTTCAAGTCTTTTGAACAGAGTATCTGAAGAAATAATTTAATACTAATAAGGATTTTAGCTAAAGAATTAGGGTAGCAAGGTCTTAAAATATACTTTCCGATAATTTCAAGGCATTTAATCACCAATGATTACAAAAAAACTCTTCTAAGAGTGACTCTAATGCTGACTGCTATCCATAAGCAAAATAGATCAAATAAGCATAATGATACATTAACGATAATTAGAACAAAACTTTATTTTCAGATGAAATAGCCTTTCAATTCTTTTGGAATATAGTAAAGTATTGGCATAAAGGAATTTAGCTGATATGCCTTATGTTAAAGGATAGAGCAAAATTTTTTGCATAAATCAAGTTTACATTATAAGTAAAACAAGTTTGTTTTGCTTCTGCCAAATTATGAATGCCAAGTTTTATATTGAAATACTAAAGAACTATATCCCAGAAATTGATAAAATGCTCAAAGATAATTAGCATCTTTAGTAAGACAATAACCTAAAATATACGAGTTGTCTTGCTAAAAATTTTCTCTAAAATAATATGCTGGAAGTCATAAATTAACCTTTAAATAGTCTTAACTTAAATCTATAAAAAATTTATAGGTTATTGTTTAAAGGGAATATAAAATGCTGAATACCAAAGAATCTTATAGAATTAGAGAGATTTATGACTGAAAAATGAAGAAAATTTTCAAATAACGTGTTAATGAATCTCATAGATTTGATAAAATGATATTACAAGCTCATTATTGAAAATAATAAAAAATGAATCTTCTATTAAATTCTATGATTGTAATGAGCTTGTTTTCACCTTTTAAATAAAAAAATTTTCATGTTATTATCTATTGTTAATACAAAATTATAACCATTTTTTTAATTCTAATTTTTTGTAATACACTGTATATAAGAATTACAGAATATTGATTAGATAAAAATTTTAAATCTTATCCCTTAAACTGTAAGTATAAGATTGTTTCTAAAACATTTAGGCTCTTTGCAATAAAAAGGAAGAAAATTATAAAAAAAAAATTTTTTTTGCTTTATAAGCTAATTATTATTTTATTAATAAAATAAATTCAAATTTAACATTAACTCAAAAAAATTTTTTTTGGTAGTTTCCTCCCTTTCTATTACAAAGAGCCTATTTTAGAAAACTTAAAATATTTTGATATTTAATGATTATAAAAAAATAAAATAAAATCTTTAGATTTATCATATTATAATATATCTAATAATAATATTTTTATACTTTTAAAATTCATAATTATCAATATATATTAATTTTCAATTTTTAAATTTTTAAAAATAATTTATTATTTAATAATTATAAAAATATAAAATTTAGTTTATTGGATTCATCATATTAAAATCTATTAAATAATAGTATTTTTATATTTCTGAGATTAATAGATAGCAAAATATAATTTTAAAATTTTAATTTTTTTTATAATAGTTTATTATTTATTTATCTTTAAAAAATCACTATTTGGTTGTATTTTTTTTTAATTTTACTTAGAAAATATCATAAAATTTATTATAAAAGTATTAATTTTTTAATAATATATTTTATAATATTTAAAATTAATTAAAAATAATTCTAATTAATAAATAAAATTAACTATAAATTTGTAGACAAAATAGTTAAAAAGATAATACATTAATTAGTTTTAAAAAATTTATATCTACATATAACTAATTCTATTACTACTTATTTAGAAAAATATATTAAAAATTATAATATTAAAAAAAAAAAATAATTTATATACTTACTGATAATAAAGAAAATATAAAAGTAGCTATTAATATTTTGAATAAAAATAATTATAAATTCAAAGATTATCATGTGTTACATATTTTAATCATCAAAATTCAAATTTTACAAATATATAACATTTTATGGGTTTGATAGTTTTAATAAGAACTGTATCTATTTAATTTATTTCTACCACTCATCATTAAGAGGATTTATTTTACAAATTAAATTATTATCTAAGAATTAATATCTATAGTCTACTTTATTATTCTTTGTAATTATTATTTCTTATTATATTTTTTGATAAGTTTTTCTTTTTATTATTCTTTGAACTTATTTATTAATTCTATTTTTTTTTACATTCTTTTTCTTATTATTCTTTTTAGTAATTCTCTTCTTTTCTTTTATTATATTCCTTTTATTATAAATTATTAATATTTTATTTAATTAGATATTTCCTTTCTTTTGAATAATATTATTTTCTTTATTATTTTATTTTCTTTAAAAATAGTTTTAGACTTTTTATTCAATTATTTTGATTTTATTATTTCAATTAATTTTTCTATATATTTTCTTCTATTATTTTATTATTATTCTATTTCTACTAGTTTATTCTACATTCTTTAGTTTAATTTTTTTGTTTTTTATTCTAATTTAATTTTAAGTAATAAAATTAAATACTCAAATAATGTTTATATGTTAAAAAAAATATTTTTTTTAATTATAAATTCTAATTTTCTATATTAACTTTTATTTTTAACTTCTTATTTTAGTTCTAATTTCAATTTTTTTATTAATTCTTTTTTCATAATTTCTTTTTCATTTACAATTTCAAAGTTTATTATATATTCTCATATTATTATTACATATCCATGATATTATTATCTCTATTTTAGATTTTTTTAATTTTTATTAATTAACTCTTTTTTTCTTTATCTTCTTTTGTTCTATGTAATAAATCTTTCTTTTCTTTTATATTTATATGTATATTTATATTTCTTCTAGAGACCAAATTTTGAAGCTTAGCTTGATTTAAACTTAAAGCCAAAATTAGATGCTAACCTGACCTAGCTTAAGTTAAATTTATATATTAAAATGCTAGCCTATTTTAGCCAGTGTTAGCATACGACATAGTCATATGAAACTTTTTATGACTTCATAGTCATATGTCATATAGATTAACTAATTACAGCTAGAATTATAAATAAGAAATTGCCTTATTTAGTAAATGTATAATATTACACAAAGGAAAAGAAATCTTATATAATATTTTTAAAATCCCAAACTTATTATTTTAAGAATTTATGTAACAAAAGTTCTTTTATGAAAATAATTTTTATTAATAATTCCAGCCAAAATATGATGCCAGTCTAAATTAAAAAATATATGACAAAGTCATAAGTCATAGACCTATTTAAATAATAAATCACTTATGACAAGTCATGTAAGTCATATAATGTCATATGCCAATACTAGTTTTAACTCAAACTTGATATTAATGATGTAAAATTTAATAATTAATCATTTTATTTATATTTAATAAATTACAAAAATAACAATATATATATTTTTTTTACAATTTTTTAACAAATTATTATTATAATAAACAAATAAAAATATTAATGAAAGTATTATATAATATCAAAATTATAATACTAATTATAAATAATATGAAATTGATTAGTAATAATAAAATATTTTAATTTAAAATTAGCAGTGATTAAATATTAATTAAATAATGATTTTTGACAAAATTATAAATAAATCTAGGCTGATATCTTGAATCTGATCTTAGCCCATAAATTCTAAACTTATATTTACTAATTTATACCTAATTTGAAACTTAGGTCTGAGCTGGATTCTCATACTAGATCTGATCCATTGCAAGCTATTACCTTTTTCATTATTTTCATTAATATTCTTTTTTGATAATATGAATTACATAAATATTCTACAGTCTCAATTTACTAGTTTTTTCATTTAAACTTTTATATAACATTTATATATATTTATGAATTTTCTTTTTCAATTCTAAGAGTCCTTTAACTATTCTCTTTCTCTACAATTTAATTTTAATTATTTATATTTTTAAATCTTTTGATCTATTTTGTATTACATTTTAGTTATCATATCACTTTCAGTTATCATATTACTTTTTAATTATAATATTACATTTCAGTTTTTATATTATATCTCAATTAATGTATTATTATTATATACTTTAATTTTTAAATAAATTAATTTAAATTATAACAAAAATCAATAAAAATAACTTATTATTTAAATTATTAAAATTTTTTAAAATAATATTTTGATTTTAAAATTATATATAATAAATATAACTTACTAAATATTTTTTAAAATAAAATATAATTCATTTTAAATTATAGTAAAAATATAATTAAAAATAATTACCTTGATTTTCAATTATTAAAATATTTTAATACAATAGATAAATGCTAAAGATAATTTATATATTATTTAATTTATTTAAAAAGTTTAATTTTTAATTATTTTATAACAATCATACTAATCAAAATTTCAGATTATGATTAGATCTATTTTTAAATATAGATTAGATATTTCTATTATTTTTATAACTTATAGCTCTATATACTTATACTTTATGCTAACAATATACATATAAAAAAATTTTAAATGCTTATCCAATTTGATGTTACACTCTGATACTATCTAAATATTAAAAAGATACAAAAAGTAATTTTATTTTTGTATTATTCAGCATTATGTCCTAATATTATAAAATCTGTTTAAAATTATATATTTATTTTATTACTTTTAAATTTATTTATTTTTAGTATTTTGTTTTATAAAATTTAATTTTTAAATTTTATCAATCCTTTTGTATTTCATATATTTATTTAAACTTCATATGCATTAAGTTCTAAAATATCACAAATTTTAATATGATTCATTTAATGTTATACTTTCTTCACAACTTACAATTTAGCAGTTGCTAATCCAATTTTAATAAAAGTCAAACTTTTAAAAATAAATTTGAAATTTTGATAGAATTTAATGTTAAATTATAAATAAAAATAAAAATGAACCTTTTTCTTTTAAACTTTTGTTTTTTACAAAATTAATAAATTTTTTTATATTAGTATTTATAGTTTTTTAAAATATATATTAATAACTTTATTATATATTTTTTTATACAAGCATTTTAATATTTATTTAAAATCGACTCTCGATATAATGAATTTGTGTCTATCATGTGACATTTAACGAATAAAATACATCAAAAATCCCGAAGCAACCAATCAAATTCTTCAAAATTTTTCGTTGTAAGATTATAACGAACCTTGTCCGGAATGGCGACTTCGCTATATCAAGAGTTGACTGCATATTAATAATATGGGACCTTTGCAATAGAAAAAGGGAAAACGGCTGGAAAAAACAAAAATTGAGTTAATGTTAAAATCTGAACATATTTTGACTTAAAAATCATATTTGGCATATAAAAGTAAAATTGATTTTTTCCGGCTGTTTCCCCTTTTTATTGACAAAGGTCTCATATAATCCGCAGCATTCAAGTAGAGGAATTTTCAAATAATTGATACGATTGGAATAGGAGATACTTAACATTTTGGGATGGGATGTTCTTCATCAAGTAGGCCATTTATCAAAGTTAAAATTTAATTATCAAACAAGGAAAATTTTTCACATGATCCGACCGTTATCATGCATTTACCCCAAGAGTATATGCAAAATTTCACCCTCACGTGTCATGTGACATATAAGAGGGGTGAAATAAATATTTTTCACCACAAAAAAATTTCCAAGTCCCCAGTATATAGTAAAAATGGAAAATGAGGATGTGACAAATTGTGCAAGTGGGGAACCGATGGTTATCATGCATACATTGTGGTTAATATTGTATTGTATTATAATAAGAAACAATCAACAAATTTTGTTACATTATAATTTAATTTCAGGTTAGAAACAAAAAAGCGATGGCCGATCATTTATTAACTTAACTAGCTCAATGTCGATCTGTAACATTTTCTTGATTGTATATGAACATTGCATTTTTTGATCATGAAGAATTGAATCCGCAATCGCTTTTCTCCCATGGCAAGTTCAAAATTATTTCTTGGAAATTTACCAGAACTATCAGGTCATATTATCCAATATTTAAGAAATGACTTACAAACACTTCATTCTTGCGTTTTAGTTAATAGATTTTTTTGTCGAATTACAACTCCTATACTTTGGGAAGATCCTTTTTCTGTTAAATGTCGAAAAGGAAATCGTTATAATTTTCTCGATATTTATCTTTCATATTTTAATGATGACGATAAAACTAGTTTAAAAGAATTCGGAATTGAAATCCATTCATTGGTAAAACCCTTGTTTAATTACCCCAATTTTATCAAAACCTTAAATATATTTCGAGTAACATTGCACGTAAATAATTTGATAAATTCCTTTGATAATGCAACCCCTTCAACAAACGCTAAATTTACTTTTGCTTCAATGCTTGAAGAATCTTTTACGATTTATTCGAAAAATATTCATCGGGGCATCTATTCGATTTGCATTTTATTACTCAAATTATTTATAAATAGTGATGCTTCTTTAAATAATTTTTATATGAGTACTGAGGATTCATTAGGCATTGCTTTATTGGAAAAAATGCCTGAACTTTATGCAATGATCTCTGATAATGCAAAACTTATATCGAACGTTAAAAATATTAGCTTAATGCCAATGTTACAATTAAACATGACTTCTCAACTTTTTGTAATATCTTTACCGTCATTAATTTCTTCAATTAGACATCTTAGTATTTGTGATGATACGAACGTATCGTTTGTAAGAAACTTAATTCAATCACAAACACAATTGTTATCGCTTTCATTTTGCAAAGTGAAAAGGATTGATTTGCTAGATCATTTTAAGTATTGCTTTAATACTTTAACTTTAATTAAGTTTGAGCATTGTGATTTTAGAAAAGTTTTATCGTTTGATGGGCTCAGAAATCTCACAAATCTTAAATCACTTCATTTCGATAAATGTTTTGGGGTTACAACACAATTTCTTCAACCATTACTGGACATTCCCACCCCGTTAAAAATCAAATCTTTAAAAGTAATTGGTTGGTTCTCAGGACTTGATTTATTGCTTCAAAAAATTGGCTCTCATTTAAAACATTTAGAATTATATCTAATTGATGATAGCGAGAGAGATGCTTCTTTTGAAAGTATTATAAGTTTTTGTGATCAAATCAAATTTCTAGATTTATCTAACTTTGAAATACATAATATCACTCAATTATATCGGTTAATTACTCATTTTAGCAAACATCTTAGATACCTTACTATTAGAAATGAAAAGATAACTCCTATGGATAATTGCTCTCGGAAGCGTAGTAGTATAGTTAATTCAATGATTTTTAAAGGTTTGGGTCAAATATTACCAGTTTCTCTTGAATATTTTAGTTTAGATCTTGAGATTAATCCAGATGATTTTAAAGTCTTATTGGATAATTGTCAACATGTCAAATTGAAAAAATTATTAGTTAGAAACGACAATTTTGTTTTTATAGATAAAACTTTTAGCATGTTAAAAGAATTCGTGGAGATAAAAAGGGTGAAATACCTCGCATATGAACTCTCTACACTTTTTAACCCTGAACATCCGAAATATCAAAATTCGGAAAAGTTGGCAAGTCAAATTCAACCTTTTGTGAAGTTGAGGAAGTATGATGATTTAATTTTAACGATTTCAGATTTTGATTGAATAGCACCAAGAAGTTCATTCATATCATTATTTATATTCGGAATATATAAATTTTCCTTAACTAAATAAAAAACATATTATATATATTTGTATGCAATTCCAAAAGCTATATTAAGACATAGAAATGTTAAATTTTTAGCATTTCTATAGAAATTTATTATTATATTTTTTTTTTTATGATTTTGCCTAAAGTACTTGAATTTAATTAACTTTAATTTACAAATAAATTCGCCTCTAGATTTGCCTTCTGCAAAACCATTAAAGGGATAATATATTATATTACTGTATATATTGTATATTTTTTCCTTTTTGTAATTCCAATTTTCTAACATTTTTTTTTAGCTTATATTATAATTTAATTTAAATATAATTTTTAAAATATCATAATAGTTAATCAATAATATTCATAACTTATAATATTACAGCTAATTTTATATAAGACACAACAAATTTAATACAAAGGTTTTCAGATTGCTGGAAAAATAAACACATAATAATTAATCAAGATGCTGATTGGTTGCATTTTATAGACCTTATAATGATCAGTTATTTTGTATTTATTTATCTAGCAACCTGACAACCTGACAAATCTGTATATTATGAAATTAGCAGTAACAAATTATTTTAAGTTAATTAGTAATTTTCATAGATTATAATATCATAATATTTTTCAAATGAAATTTAAAAAGAAACCAACCAGAAAAATTTAAGGATTTAAAAATAAATTAAATTTATTTTATAAAAAATCTATTTTAATTTAAGCTATATAAATCAATTAATAATAAATTTCATATAAAACTATATATATATATATTTGATTTAATTAGTCTATATGTCACTCTATTAATTTAGATTTAGTGTATGATTTTAGTAGTATAGTTATGTATGCTTGGTGAATTTTTACACATTTAAAAAAAATATTTATACGTAATTTATATTTAACATTTTTTATAATTATTAGTAAAATATTTAATATATTATATTAGTGTATTATTTATCATAATTTTCACATATATTCTTATCATATAATATGTATTTTTTACATATGTTTAGGTTTGAAAATCATATACTATTCAGATCTTTATTTTTAATTATGATAATAATATGTGAGATTACACGTTAAACTAGCAGAAACTAATGAATCTATTAAAATTGATATAACTGTAAAATAAAGCATATTTATTATTCATATTATTTTTTTCTTAATTAATATTATTAATATATTTGTTAATAATGTTATTATTATTAATAGTGTCATAATTATAATTATTATCATTAATCTTCTTAATTGTAATTTTCTTATATAAACAGTATGAAAATGCCTTAAAAAAAGAATAGATTCTAATATTATATTCAATATATATTTTCAATAATAATAATAAATAATAATAATATTTTATAAATATAAAATATCTAACTTTTATTCTTATTAACTAAATAAACTTTCTAATTAATATTATATTAAGTTAGTTAAACTTAAGTTATAGCTATTGTTACTTTAATTTTAAATTATAACTTATTTAATAGATAAAGTAATGTTAATAATGTGTATTAAAAAATAATTTATCATATTTTATGCTATATTTTCAAATATAATTAGTTTATTTAAAACTTTAATTATGATATTTTAATATATATACAAAAATTATAATATATGTTACTTTTGTCTACTAAAATTTCTTAAGAAATAATATATTTTTCTAAATCAAATCTAGATAGTTTCTAAAATATGTACTTTTATTTAATTTCATTATAAAATATATATAAGTTGTAAATAGTATGTGATAATAAAGTATCTTCATTATATTTTATAATATTTAACAGAAAAATGATATTTAATAATACTTTTATTTAAAAGACTAATTCTTAAATATGCTATAATAATATTAAAAGTATTTAAACTTATTTGAAACTGTCAAAAAATATTCAATTACTTATCTATAAATATATAGTATATATTTAAAGAAGCAATCCAACTTTTTATTATAGATCTCTATAATAAAGAATTATATTTTCATATTGTTTTTTGAATTTCTATTATTAAATTATATTAAATTTTATTTTGTATAAAAAATGCTAGAAAAATTATATCATTTTTATTAAACTAACAATTTAAATTTTTGCTTTTGTTTAAATATTTTTGATATTCTTATATGATTTACTTTCATAATTTTTATAAATAAAAGTTTAGTTGATATTTTTTATTTTTATTAAATAATAAATAAGAAAACTTAAAAAATTTTATATTATCTTAAAAGTTAAAAATAATAAAATTTTATTTAAATTATTGAATTATACTTTATATAATATTATAGAACTACTTTAAATTTTTTTAAATATTATCATAACTATTAATTACTTTTTGATAATTCAAATACTTATTGATCTTTCACTTTAAAGATTCTTTTTCAAAATATTAGTTTTCATATATTATTTTTATTTAGAAAAATAACTTTTAAAATAAAATTAAAAAATAAAAATATAATATATAAATAAAATATATCATTTTAATATTTTTTATTTATTTATATTTTAAAAATTAATTAATAGGAAATTATGTAATCATTAAATAAAAAATTTATAAAGTATTACAAAATCAAAATATTCAAATCTAATACTATAAATAAATTAAAATATAGTATAGCAAATAATTGGCTTTTAAATATAAATTCTATTAATTATAATATTAGAAATAAAATAATTTAAATGAATATAAAAAAATTAAATTAAATTAAATTAATAAAATAATAAAATAATTTAAAATCATAATTAATAAGAAATAATTAAGAAATTATATAATGATCATTTAGTCTAATATTTATGTATATTCTAATTATCTAAAGTATTATAAATATTTTAACATTTATTTTTATTATTATTGGTTAAATCTCACTTAAAATTGCTAAATAAATCTAGAAGTTTTACAAATTATCTAAATGTTAAAAGATAAAATTTAGTAAAATTATATTAAAAAATCTGTAAAATTCTAAAAAAAGTAAAATTATATCAAAGCTTATAAAAATGCAAAACTATATTAAAACCTTAATAAAAATTAGCAAAATTAAAGTTTAGATATTTTATTAAATTTAAAATAAGTTTAAATAAGAAAACTTAGTCATATAATTTATTATCATTAGTAATAAAAGCTTTAACTTTGAAAATAAGCTAAAATATTATTATATTTTAAAATATAATCAAAATGATAATCATAAGAAATAGTTTTAATTTTTTTCTAATATGTTTATTATTCTAATTCTAAGATCCTCTTCTATTTGTTTTGATAATTACAATGTAGTAAAAGTATCAGAATAATACTTATTCTATATCTATATATTGTAACTATCTATTTATTATTTTCATTAACCAATATAGATTAAGTTATTAAAGTAGATAATTATTAAATGTATTATATGATTATTTAAAAGTATATCTTAAATAATTAGCATTAAAATTAGTAAACTAAAGATAATAATAAAAAAATGAAAGATTTCATAATGAATAAAACTTTTTTTAATAATTATAAAGTGAGTATTTCTATATATTTATTTATTAAAAATTTTGAGATAACTAATTCTGCTTAAAATAATTTTATCAATACTAAAATAATTAATTAAATAATAAATATATTAATAATTAAGTATAATAAAACAAATTTCATTATTTGCAATAAAAAAAAACAGTTAGAAAAAAATATATAAATTAATTAATATTAAATTTAAAATATATTTTAATCTAAAAATAATTTATGATATATAAAATTAAAAATTAATTATTTCTAGTAGAATTATTAGTATATTTAAAGTAAAAATTTGAGATTTTCTTTTGAAAGAGAATATTCAATATTAATATATTATATAATTTATATTATATAATTATTGATATCAGGTAATTTTGCTTTATATAGTATAGCTATAGCTATTCTTAAAAAGAAAAATATAGATATAATTTGATTAGTTTTACAGTCAACTCTTGATATAGCGAACTCTTAATATAATGAATTTTTTGAACAAATATAATAAAAATACTCTTGTTATAGCAAATTGGCCAATCAAATCTCTTAAAATCTTCATTATAGCCTTATAGTAAAGTTGAGATTTAAGATATAGAGTTCGTTATAATAAGAGTTGACTGTATATAAAAACTATATGAATATTTTTATAAATCAATAATTAAATATATATGATTTTAAAAAAATAGTGATAAAAAAAATATGATAAAAAATTATGTAGTTATATGAAAAAATTAAAATTTATTTGTAATTTCTAATATATAAAAAAAAATACAAAAAATAATTCATTAAACTAATTTAATTTAATTTATCAATTTAATTTGTAATATAAATAATATTTATTAATTTGATTAAATTTAACTTTAAAAATTATTTATAATAATATTTCATTTATTCTATTTGAGAAATTAATCTTTATTCACAATCTAGAAGGTGAAAGTAAATTAATTTGATTTGATTAAAAATTATTTTTATAATTTATTACTAATTTTCAAATATCAATAAAATCAAAATTTTATTATATATCTATATTATAATGATAAAAAAATCTATTTATTTAATAATTTTATCTGTTTTTAAGTAAAAGAATAAACTGATTTAGCCTAAAAAATATCTTATTAATTAATAGGTAAAAATAATAACAAAAAAAAATACATAATAAAAATTTTAACTACCTGTATTTTCTATAATTATGAACTAAATCATTTAATTTGATTATATTATTTTATTCTTGATTAAATAAAGAAATTAAATTGACATAAAAAAATTAAAAATAAAAAAAAGAAATTAATATTTAATGATAAAATGAATAATAAATAAATAATCAAATTTTAACTGCATTTATTACAATAATAATTTTATTTAAAAATCTGTAAAAAAAAAATTAATTTAATCTAAAAAACTAAAAAAAACAAAATATTAATAATCTTCAAAAAGTTAACTTTTTTTATTACTATTCTTAGCTACATTGATAAATCAACTCTGATTAAAAAAATTGATTTAATCTAAAAAGATTAAAAAAATATATTGCTGATTAATAATTAATAAATAAATAAATAATTTTATTATTTATTAACTCTAAATAAAAAAACTAATTTAACCTAAAAAGTTAATCAGCAATTTTTATTTTTGAATTTTATCACTTAACTTAACTATAGTTAAAGATTAGAATTGATTTAATATTAGAATTAATTTGAAGAAAATTTGATTTTTAATTTTTAATTAATTGATTAATCTATTAAGTTAGAAATATAAAAATATTCTAAATAAATTAAATTAGAAACTAATAAAAAAAAATAAAGGATATATATACTATAAGTAAATTAAAAAATAATTAAATAATATTAAAAAAATTTTTTTAAAAAAATAGCTTTAAATTTAAATTGAATTTAAAAAAATTCAAAATTAAAATATTAATAAAATTAAATCATAAAAATAATTAAAAAAATTAAAAAATTAAAACTCGCAATTATAAAAAAATTTTGATATAAAAAAAAATATTTTAAGTTTTAAAAAATTTTTAAAAAAATAGAAATAATAAAATAAAAGTACAAATTTAAGAAATCTGAATATAAATAATAAATTACGTTAAAAATTAAAGAATTAAATAAATTAAATAATAATATATAATTACATCAATTACAAATTAATATAAGAATTTAAGGTTAGAGTTAAATTATATTTTTATAAAAATAACAATAAGATTATTATAAATTAATACTATGTTTAATGTTCATCTTCTTCTATTACTATTCCAAACTTAGATGGTATAACAATAATTATATATATATATGTTAAGTGATAAATTATACTTAATTCTGATTTTTAAATTTATTACTTTTACTTTCAAATTATAATTATTATAGTTTTTTCATTTTATATAAAACTAGATTTAATAAATATCTTAATAAAATAAAATTAATTTTTTTAATTTACTATGTATCTACATTATCATTTTTGTCTTAAATGCAAATTACGTAAAATCAATAAATCATGTAAATTTAATTAGATTTAAAACCTTTTTTTGCTACATTTTTATTATATTAAATTATCATAAAATAATGAGTTTTCATTTGAATGTAAGTGTAAAAGAAGGCATTAAAAATTTAATAAATCCAAAGATACTAAATATTAATGACTGTATTACTTTTAGAGATATATATGAAAAAGTTACACTTAATATATATGAGTAAAAAGATATTGAATATATAATTGAATAGATATAAAATCTAAATAGATTCCAATTAAAGAATGTTTTGATAATGAATTAGAAATTATAGTAAATCTTAAATTTACTGAAATCAAATTTAAAATTACTCTATCTTCTCTATTACAGTTATTACTAATTTCACATATTTTACAAGTCAATCCATTGAATATTATTATTCAAACAGCTTAACAACCACAGTTATCATAATAGCAAAGATTAAAAAATAATTAGTTAAATATGCTTTATAATGAACTTATTGTACTTTTTCAAAAAAAAATGCTAGATAGAAAGAAGGTTTACATATTGATATTAGCAAAATATTTATTGAACGACTAAATCAAGTACTATAGTAAATTGATACACATCTGTTCTAAATTTAAAAAATGTAAATATAATTTGCCAAAATTATTTGTAAAATTGCTAACATATGCTCAAAATCAGCATTATAACTAATTTTTATACTTCAAAACACAAAAAATTAAAATAATATAAGAAAAACTTACCAATCTAATTAAATCTTTAGATTTATATATTGTATAGTTATAAGCTTCTAGTGATCAATAGATTGATGCAATTTTATCTATTTTGAAATTTTTTGAAATAATACACAAAAATATAGAATATCTTAAACAGGTCAATATTATAATAAAAATATACATTCATCTATAACTCTTGTATATGTTAGAATAAATAATATAAATGTGCAAATAATTAATTGATATAAGAAAGAAGTAAATAGTATTTATAGAAAACTGGAAAATTTGATACAAGAAAAGTAATATTATGAATTTATAAATTTAGAATTATTCTTATTACAATCTGTAATTGAAAGACATAATTTTATTAAAAAGGTTTAATTATATATTTCTATTTATTTATATCAATACTATTGTAATAACTATTTTGATATTAAGAATTTCATTTAGAAAATTCTAAATAATTAGTCTGATCAATTTGAAACAAGAAATTCTCAGATATTAGTAATAATTCTTAAAATTATTTCACAATATTTTTCAAGAGAAATTTGAAAAAATATATTAAAAAAGTATTTATATAAGAATTTAATTTACTTTATAAGAAATTTGTATACAGAATTATATATAAAAATAATACATTTTTAATATTTGTAAATAACGTATAATATATATAATTATTACGTATAAAAAATAAGAATAAAGACAAAGTTACGAATATATAAAAATATATAAATTAAGTATATTATATATATAATTTATATATGCAAATTTTACATATATTATATATGTTTTATCAGTATATTTTACACATAATTTATATATATAATTTTTATATAATTTTATATAATTAATTTCTCATAATATTACTAAATTTATAATTTATTAATATATAATTTAAAATTACTTTAATTTAAATCTATTTATTTATTAAATAAAATATAATGATAATAATAAAATACAAATATTTTATAATAATAAAAATACTATTTAATATAATAATAATATTAAATATAAAAAAAGAAATACAATAAGTAATATTTAAAATATTAGTTAATAATATATAAAATAAAGTAATAATAACAATGTTAATAATAATATTTAAAAAATTATAAAAATAAAATTAGTAATATTAATAATAAATAAAATATTAAAAAAGAAAGTTAGTAGGAGTACACTAGAAATCAGCTGATTTTTTTCACTTATAAGGCTGATCCTCCCATCCACCCTCTGATAATCGATTTGATTAACTAAAAATTATATATATATTATTTATATTATTATATATATATTATATGTTAATTTGTCCAATTTATAAATTTTATTGAAGATATTTACAAACTTTTTCAAAATAAAAAACTTCTAAAATAATAGTAAAAAAAAACTCTAAGGATATATTTTTTTTAATAAGAATTTAGTAGTAATAGTAATTTACTATGATAATTTCTATTATTAAATAAATTAAAATAATAATTAAATAAATAAATAATAGTTAAATAAATAAAAATGAATAATAATAAAATAATAAATGAACTTATCTTTGATTCATAAATTTTTTTTGCTAAAAAAAACTTCTAATAGAATTGAAATGATATTTGTTATTAGCCTAATGTGATAATAATTTTGCAAAACTATTAAGATCTATTATAAAAATTGTATTTTTGCGTTCTTGCATTCTTTACATTCTTTTAAAAAAATAATATGCAAAGCTTTTTGAAAACACCAAACTTTAGCAAAGATTTTTTTTATAAACTATCTCAGAATTTATAGCAAGAATTTTGTAATACATATACATATTATAAACAAGTTACACTATATAACCCAAAACCAAATCATGAAAATTTAATGCAAGAATGTATAAATATTTGAAAAGAAAATAAAAAGCACAATACTGCCTTTATTAAAGATAAGATTCGTAAATATTATGAAATTATTTCTTCTACTCTTTGCTTATATTAAAGACTTTTTTCATCATATAATATGGCTTCTAATTCTAATAATTTTAGCCACACCCATCATATATCCATTACATTCACTATAATATAAAGATTAATTAATACTATAACTATACCAAAAAATGCTATTTTGTAATATAATGTAGTTGAGCAGATCAATTTAGCTATAAAGAATATATTCAATTATTAACAAGTGTTAAAAACTACTATAAATAGTTTATTAAAAGATTTATTAATATCACAAATTATTGAACAGCAAAAAATTGTATTAGAACAAAGTGTGCAATTAAGAAATTGAAGCATTATACTGAAGCATAAGCAAAACTTGCAACAAAGAAAAAAAATTACTAGAAGAAAGAATTATAGAAAAATATCACCTCAGGATGATCATCTGTAGCAATTGCAGTAATGAAGAATTCAGATTTATAGGATAAGATCTATAATTGCATCAAATTTAGAGCTGCTCATATTAAAAGAAGAAAGAAATTATTAAAGTTCGTATAGTGAAGTATTTACGTGAATCACTTGAAAAAAAATATAATATATACTTATCTCATCAATGTTTATTGACTTATCTTTAACCTTATTATCTAAGTACTTTTACTATACGTCATCATTATCATCTAGTGAAAGTTAGTCTTACTTCTATAACACAAACAGAAATAAAATCTCATGTAAATAAACATTATTGCCTAGCTTCCATTAAAATTGCAAGAGTATTTGCTAAAGTTTTTGCTAATTAAGCAATTATTATCTCTCAGGATGATAAAGCAAAGGTCAGATTAGACATTTCCACAATTAGTCACACGTTCAAAACCATTCAAACCATTAATGAATCAGTTACTATTGAAGATCACAATTTTTCAGTTAGTTCAAAAATGAAACTCATATCTTCTATTTATTTGATCATTAATCTAGCCGATTTGAGTAACACCTTGTAAATTAGTTAACTTTCATATTTGTTAGGCCAGAGTACTTTATTAAAACATCTTCAACAACCCATATTGTAGATTTGAAAAGTATTATTTCAAGTGAAGAGTTTTCCACTATTCTAAAAAAAAAGAAGGAAAAGTTAGACCTATTTGGATCCTTCTTGTTGATGGTAGATCTGGTGAAAATCTAAAGTATATGAAGAATATTATTTAATATACTCATCTTTTTTATGCTCTCGACCTGGATTATTTGATCATTTGCACTCATGCTTTAGACCAAAGTGCATATAATCCAGTAGAATGCAGTATGGTTTCTTTATTTGCAAAGCTTACTGGTATCATTCTACCTGTGAGAAAGTTCAAGTCACATCTAAATAGTTAAGAAAATGTAATAGATGAAGAATTAACAAGACAGAATTTCAAATACTTGAGAAAAAAAATTATGTGATATATGGTAAAGAGATGACATTTATAGAAAGCCTGTGAAAGTAGAATATATCGACCAAAATAAATATCTATTCAATGAGCTCAAGCCTTCGATATCATGAAGGTAGATTGAGAATTATGTGCAGATTTGTCATTATTCATTAGATATAAAAAAATGCAAAAATCATGAATATTGTAATGAATATAGAGCTCTAGATGCGACCATTCTTTTGAATGAGAATAATAAATTTCTTTCTTTAACTACAAAAAGAAAGGATGGTCATTTTATCAACCCAATTCATACTCTTTAATATTATGATAAACTCAAAATTCTAAAGTATGATAGTAGTTGTCCTTCAATTTTGTGAGAACTTTACCAATGTTTGTATTGCAATATATGCAAAAAATACTTTCCAACCCTCAAATTAATGAATGAACTTAAGCAAAATATGCATTCTGGATATTGCAAAAAGAAGAGAACCTAAAAACAAGTTAGCAAGACAGAAATAAATTATGTATTTATTCTTTTAAACCTAAATTTTAATGTTGCTGAAGATATAAATTCAGGAAGAAATTCGTGATGAGAAGTTAGATAAATTTTTCATGAAGTTCAATTGGATGTAGATTAATTTCTACTTGAGAAATTGTAACTTATATGTAATTTTATGATGATTATGATAACGTTATTAAATTTATTAATTATATACTAATAAATTAATTTTTGCTACTTAGATGAAACCCATTGATCAACCATATAAAATTTTAAATGTAAAATAACATAATACTTGAATAAAAACTTTAATATCTATTTCATCATTTAAAAATCTTAAAAAAATTTAGAATGAAGTATCAGAATATATATTACTAATAAATTAGACTTCATAATAATTATATGATATAATAAGTAAGATAAAAAGCTAAACAATCATTTCATATTAAATATATTATATAATTATACTACCTGTAAATCAACTGATTTCTGGTACTTCTCTAATATTAGTAATAAATAAAATATTAAAAACGAAAGTTAGTAATATTAGTAATATATAAAAAATAAATAAATATAATTAATAGTTAATAATATTAAAAAAATAATATAATATTTAAAAAGTAAATATACTTGATAAAAGGAGAGAAAAAAGAAAAAAAATGAATGAAAAAAAAGAGAATATAAAAAATCAAAAAAAAAAAATAAACAAAAATTATTTTATTTTTAAATGATTAAGTATAATATAACTGATTATATGATTAGAACATTTACAAAAATGCATAAACAATCAAAAAGTATAAAGCAAAATTTGTAACAGATGGGCACTGATCGAAATCAAAAAAATCGGATATGTGAAAAATCAGTCTAAATTTGGCCTAAATTCAAAAAATTATCAAAAATCAGTCTAGCCGATTGGCATACACTAGAAATTGGCTAAGAATCAGCCAAAATTCAACCTATATTATTATAGCTGATTGGCATACGTTAAAAATCAGTTAAAATTTGACCCATCTTATTTATAACCGATTGACATCCGATTTACATCTGATTGATATATATCAAAAATTGGCTAAAATTCGACCCATCTTATTTATAACTGATTGACATCCGATTTACATCTGATTGATATACATCAAAAATCAGCTGAAATTTGACCTATCTTATTTATAGCCGATTGACGTCTGATTTACATCTGATTGATATACATCAAAAATAGACTAAAATATTTTAAAATAAAATAAAATTCAGAAGGAAATATAACTGATATTTAGGATTAACAGCCAAATAATGCTAAAAACATCCAATTTATTTTTACAAATAGTATTTTCTATTAATTGGATTAACAGCTAAATATTCTTTTACATTTCGTCGGGCTGAAATTCGATAGTTAATCAGTACAAATCAACCCAAAATATAATGAACTGGTATTATACAATCACGACTTTTTAGATAAAATTCAGTATCCCATAATTCGATATTACAAGTTTCTTTTTCGTTAAAATAATACCGCATATTTGAAGAATTTGCAGGTTTATACCAATGAACAAATGCTAGAAAATGTTCAGCCTTTCTGAATGGCAAATCGACTTTATGTGTAAAATAATATTAGACTTGGCTAGGATAACAATTGACTGTACTATCATTTATAATAAATTTGGCCAAAATGTACAAATTTTTTACATGTCTCAAAGACATTGATAATCTAAAGATTTCAGAACCAATTTGACACCTTCTAAATTGATTCATTTTGACCTGAATCGTTATACCATCTTCCGAATTCTTATTGAATGGTTTCCTAAAATCAAATGTGATATAAGTGGCATTGTAGTATTCAACCATCAAATCAAGCATTTCGCTTAAAATAATTATACTATTGGATGATGGTTTAAGGAATTTGCTAGGAAATAGTTCACTATCAGTAACATTTGATTTCTTAATATTTCGTAAATTCATCTAAAATTGATAGATTTCGTCAGAAGAAAATTCATCTATATCCGAAAGGGAATCAATTGAAGGCTGATTGTCTAGCAATTCAAGCCCTTTTACTTCAATACCACTGGAACTTGTAATACTGTCAATTTGAATATCAAACATTAATCGACACATTAGCTCAAATTCGATTTTTCTATTACTATTTGGTAAAAAACCTAAAAATCGTTCATAAATTAATAAGCCGATTTATTCAAGAAATTCTCAAAAAAAAATACCTAATATTCCATTCATGCGTTCAAAAGAAAAACACCAAAATGCATATAACAGACTATAGTTTCTTGAGCAATCATACAAATGGAGAGAAAGATGAAGATTTGGCATAATTTTGTTATGCCTGTGATTATTTTTAATCAACTTCACTATCTCAATTAGTCTTCAATGTGCTTCATATAATAGATCTGATTCTACAATCTAGCTTACTAAAATTGTACAAATCCTTACGAATTGTGTAAGAATCTTTCTATCTATAATCAGATGTTCTCAAAGTAAAATAGTGGCATATATAGTGAAAAATATTCATCACTGATCAGCCGTAAAATTAGAAAATCCTTCTCTTTCATGAATTTTACTCAGAATTCGTCCTAGATCAGAAGGAATCTAAAACTCGTTCATCTTTTTCTGAATCTTATTCAAGGAATTTGATATTAAAATCTTTTATCGATCCAGATTCATTTTATTATCCATCGTGCAATGCCTAAAAATAGGCAATGCATTGGATCAATTATGATATATTTTATAGGGTCAAAATATGGCAAACGTAATAATTCAGATCATCTTACGCCACTTGCTTTACAAATCATTTTTGTGAAGTGTCTGAATTACAGCATTTATATTCTAACGTATTTTGACGATGTTCAATTGGATCTTACATAATGAACCAATCATCGATATTATCCATTCCGGCAAAATTATGCTGATGATTTTCATAATTTGCCTTCTTTTCGCATCTATGACATGATACTAAGGCCGAAATATGTCTACATATTTTTCTAGTGGCCGGTACATCACATGAAACAAGAATTAAAGCTGCATGAATATTTTTTTCTTCGGGATGTTCATATGTTTTATCTATTATAAATCCATCCCAAAGTGATTCCAATTCATCTACAATCGGCGTTAAATAGTGATTTATTTTATGTAAACTGACTTCACTTGGTCTGGATAAAAGACCAAGAGTCAGTAAATTTTCACGTTTAAATCAGATATCACGAGGCAAATTGCATATAGCGGCATATATTACTCCAATGCTATAAACAGTACCACCATATGGCTGAAACTAGTTGAGATTTAGCATTAATTTAAGATGAGAATTGGCCACTTCATTTCGAAAAAAAATTTGCTAAATCTTTTTGTGAAGATTCTTTTAACGTTTGTCAAACTTCACCATCATATATATCAGTCATAATGTTGTCGAAACGCTGATGATTTGTCTATTGTCTCAGATTAGTTTCAAAATTAAGCCAATGATACATAGAATTGAGTTGTTATTGAATTCTAGAAAACGGAAAGATTAAATTAGGTCGAATTAAAGTTCGATTTGTCAATATGACTTTTTAAGATAATAGAGTATTGCAAAATTGTGTTTTGCGAATTGACGAATTAGGAAATTCTATATGCTAACATTTCATTACAGTCAGCATATTATTCTGTTGAAAATTCACCACTTCCCGCTTTTGATACAGCTTATGACATTTGGAACAAGGAACGAAATGGTGAAATCAGTCATTTAATCCAAGTGCTTTTTTCGTTAAGTATATTGAATTTGGAAAATTTCTAAATTCGTCACCTCTGATTTCTGTCAGAACCAATTTCATAAATTTTATTAACGTCTCAATTGCAGACTCTGTAATGTTGAATCTTGTTCGAAATGACATGATCCAAAGTAAAATCCACGAAAATCAGTTATCAATTGATTCTGTATTTAGTGGATTTTGAAATAGCTTGTAATCCGGTGGTGCATAATCTTCAAAAATTTCAAAATCATCCTCTACAGAAATATCATCTTCCTCAAATTTACTTGTAATATAATCTTCTTCAGTGATAAATTCTAAAGATTCTGAATGTTGATTGGCTTCTATTTCAGGATTATCAGAAGGATTTATGCTAGATTTTGGACGATTTGTGTATTTTCTTATACATCTCTGAGGTAAAAAAGTAGAATCAAAATCTTCTTAATGTTCATCATCAGATTCATGTTCGATGATTTTTATAATTCGTCCAGTCGAAGTCGATGTTGACGATTCTCCCATTTCATCTTGTATTCTGAATTGATGAAATGTATCTAAAATAGAACTTTGTGAATCTTGATATCTAACTCTAATATTACGAGAGGTTGATGGCCTAGAAGTAGATATATTTTCTTCATCACTAATCGACCTACTTATTCTTCTATAAGAAGGTGTATTTGAAGATTGAAATATCTTCTTCATGGATTAATCTAGGAATTGATCTATTTCTTTTACGAGAAGATGTATTAGAAGATTGATTAGATGATGAATCATCATCATTACCGCATAATTTAGAAATTGACCTTTTTCAGCTCATTTTTATTTTATAATTAAGAAATTAAAAGGAAAATAAAAGTTTGAAATGGAATTATTTTTGAGGACAATTTTAGTTGAATTTTATATTTTTTTAAAAAATGTAGTAGTTTCGCAAATATTTATATTATTATACTAAACTATTATTTTCCTTTTTTAGTAAATGTAAACAATTAAACAAA
>CAJVPP010000232.1:0-39064 GCA_910592005.1 Funneliformis mosseae | reverse complement strand
TGCAATGATGCCATTGAAACTGCTTTACATATTTGGACTTGTCCAATGTACTCCTCGGAAATAATGAGCACAATCTCAGCTACCAAACAAGATCTTGATGACCAATTAAGTTCTTCATACCGAAACAGATATACAACACACCGAACTGAACTAGAAGACGTACTCAACACAGTTTTTGCACTACCCTCAAATGCCTCTAATGGCTACGCAGACATCATCCAATCCAGAATCCCACTTTTGTTGACAGATATCGTTCACAAAATAACTGGCAACAAAGAGCAATGCCTCTCTATCATTTCACGCTCATTGCTTCTTTTCCACAAAAGATTATATGATGATGTCTAGAAACACTGTTGTAACTTAGTGATCGCTAAAGAGCGTTCATTAGGCATTACTAAACAGGATAAGCATAAACAAAGTGCCAGTTCACCCTTGCCTCGTAGACAGACATCAAGCCCCTCTCTTAACTGGAAGACTTGAGTACACTTTGCGAATAAATTTGGCTATGCATTCTCAGATTTTTAGATAGGCACTGACGTCTTCTTTATCTTTCCTTGTTGATATTAATCTTCATTAAGTATGCACTTATTGGAATTAATGAAGAGGAAAGACGATGATAGGTCGATCCAAATGGGTTTGTAATATAACTACGGGGGATAGCTAGTACTTAGCATAGATTTATTTTCAATTTACTCTGTATTTCCTTATTTATAAATTTAATAAAGTTACTGGCAGTGCCACATCGTTAAAAAAAAAAAAAATAAAAAAAATAAAAGATTATTTAGTTCATTTTATAAAATCATTTCTTTGAAAATCTATCCTACTTTACTAAAATTAACTCAAAAATTGAAGTCTAATTTATCTCAATATACAATACCTAATAATTATGTAGTAGAAATAAAAGTTTTTGAATGAAATCTTAGATATGAAACAAAATATATTATATATTCAAAGGTTAATTATATAATTTATTAGTACAACATGGAGTATTAATAGTACAAAATCTTCTATAGCAATTATTAACACATTTCTACAGATATTCACAAAGTGTTTAATTATTTATATAAAATATTTAATTAATTTAATTGATTTAATATTATTTTAATTAATTACAAACCTTTAACTAAACTTTTTAAGCCTCAATTATTCAGTTTTGATATTAAACTATTATATAAAATTCGTTTACAAAGTGATTTTTATCCTACTTCTACTATAACAAAAGATGATAAGTAAAAAAAACCACTGAAAGATATTACCTCATGATCATAATAAAATAAGAGATTAAGTAATTTTAGAAATAATATTTAATTACAGTTAATTAATTAATTATTAAGCATAAATTGACTAATTCATCTGGACAGCAAATTATATATGTTTATAACATTAAACTTGATTATAAAGAAAATCAAATTCATATTAGATTTAAGGATTTAGATTTTACAACCAATTAAATAAGACTTGATGCTGTTATACATATATGTGATAAAGCACTCTTAGGATATGATGGATATTATCATTTAGCAGCAGTAGTACTAACACTTTATTGTAAATACTTAGTTTCCAATTAAAGAAATGAGATAAATAAAATTATTGATGTCAAAATATATATAGAAATCTTTAATTTAGATCATAAAATTCATTATAATCAATCTAATGATATTTATGAGTATACTAATTATATTTTAATAGATGATTATGAAATAGAAAGTAGTACCTTTCGTTCTCTTTTAATATTACTTAAAATATTAATTCCTATTTGGAAAGCAGTAGAAAATCCTATAATAATTTATAGAGATACTCTTTACATAAAACTTAGTAGTGATGATAGAAATGTTAAAAGAAAATAATATTACATAATTATTATATTTTATTTATTAAATAAAGAAGATGATATTCTTAAACCTAGCCATCAATATAGGTATATTTTTTATGTAAATTATATGTTTTATATTTTAAAAAACTAATATTTTTAGTATATATCTTTTAGAAAAATACGAAAATTAGCTAAAGTTAGCAAAATATTTGCTTTACAATTAAATAACTTAAAAAAATAATAGAATAGTTAATGATAATAGTACTTATTAGCTAATTGAATTTTTTTTTTCCTGAAGATTGAAAATTTACATATATCATTATAAGTTTAAATGCATCTAATTCAAAATATTTTTGTTTATTTTATAAATGTGATTCTAAACCTTACTATAATATGAATTTTTCTTAGCTGTTTACTGAAAATATTAAAGATTTTATATAATTTAAAATATTTATTTATTTATTTTTAAATATTTGTATTGAATTTATTACTATATTTTAATTAGAAAAAAAAATTCATTTTTATTTCCTGTGATTAACTTACTTAATTATATTTTTGATAAACTTTATATATTACTACAAATATCTGATGTGTTAATAGAATGCTTCTTTAAAGATTTATTTTAAAAAAATAATTTTAAACAAAATTTTAAGAAGAAAATTAAGAAAAAAATAAATGAATTTCATATTCATTTTAAATTTTATTGTATTAATTCTAATAAAAGCAATTGGAGTTGAACTTCATTGATAAGGCCTGATAAAAAAAATGTTACAATATTTTTCTGTCAATAAATTTATACCTGAAGCACATGAAATAATTATTAAAAATTTATTGACGTAAATTTATCGATTATATAAAGTTTTAAGAAAACTATCTTATACTGAAGATTAAATTTTAAAGTTTGAAAAAGATGTAAAAGATTAGATTAGAACTTTTTGCCGATCTACTATAGGTTAAATAAATTCTGCAGTAGCAATCCTAGAACTTTATAAAAAAGAAGATGTTACTCTATATATACATATCTATACTCTATTTTTGAAATGAAAAATATAAGAATAAGAAATATATTTGAATAATAGGTAATAGGGTAGTATATAGAAATGCATAGAAGAAAATATGTATGAAATAAGACATATTAGTGTAGAAATTCAAGTTCTATTTCAGTTACAAAGATATTGACTCTAAAAGTGAAAGAACCTCTCTTTTCATAAAACTTCAAGAAGTTCTTAGAACATTATTTTAGTTGTAATAAAGTAATGTCTTAACTGAATTCATATATAGAAATAACAAATCTTCATAGTCAAAATATACTATTAAGCTCCTACACTTTACTAATGAAATATTTTTACATTTCACGAAATAAAATATATTATTTCTTCACTTACTTATTGATATTCAGATATATCTTTACTCAAAATCTATCAAAAGCTTCTTATTGTTAATTGTGAAGATTGTATCAGTATTAAGAGAATATCGGCTGCCTTACAATTTACTCATACTGAAAAAATAGAAAAGAAAAGCATTTAGAATTTAAAAAAATATTTCAGTAATATTTAATTTTTATGTAAAAAATTTTCATAATCGTAAGAAATTTTTTTTTTGCATAAAAATAAACAAAAACTATTGGCTAATAATCATTACATAGAATAAACCGATGATAATTGATCAATAAAACACAAGTTCTTTTTTTACACATTTGATTTATGAATAAGGCATTAGCCTCTATATTTGTCAGAAGACTAAGTAATTTTTACTATAGCTAGTTTAATACATATAAAAAAAAATAGAAAAATGGTTCTCCTTAATACAAATAATTATATTTCTTGTATCTCTCTTAATTGCAGATAGACTTTTACACCTTTGCTACAGTAAATAATTTAATCAATCACTGATAAATTTTTTCTCATGCAAATTTATTGTAAAATAAAGATTGTATCTCTTTCAATAAAATTATATTATAGATTAGATTAGAAATTATTACATTTTTTACATTATTATTAATAATGTAAAATATTAAAAATAAATATTACAAGATTATTTTTTCAAAGGAGGATTAACTTTCATATACATTATATTTCTTAATAATTCTATATCTACAACTAATACTTTTTTTATGTCATTACATAACATTTGATATTTTTCAGAGCCTTTGTTCAAAACATCTTCAAAAAATTCGATGTTTAATAGAAATTTGCTAACTTATAAGATTATTTTCAGAGTATATAACAGAAAATTCCAGTCTTTAACCATAGTAACAATATCATACAGATAATTAAAATTATCATCATCATCTCATTTGATTTCTTCTTATTCATTTGAAATAAACTCTCAAACTGTTTTATATTCTGAATAATTAATCTTTATTATTTTTAATATAACTAAATTTTATTTTTTATAAAAAGGTTAAATTATAAAAAGATTATATCTGAAATTTAAATATAATTTAAATAAATCTATTTAAATTAATTATATATATTTGTAATAACCAAATTAAAAATTATTATTTTAATAATTATAATTAAAAAAATAAAAATAAATAAAATATTATTTGTTTGATTAATTAAATCTATTAGTAAATTTTTAATTTTATATTAATAAAAATATTTATTAATAAAATATTTTTATATTAAATTAATTAAATGTTAACTTATATATTTCTAATTAAAATATTTTCAAATATTTTTTTAATATTAATAATTTGTTCTTATTTACGCTTTAAACTTCTTCAATTTGTCTATTCATATATATGATTAACTAATAAGATATATTATTATATTATCATATTATCTAATTTTTAGATGTAATTGCTCTTAAATTAAATAATAAAAATTAAAAAATAGTTTTTTTGTAATACATTTAAATAATATAAAGTAATACTTCAAATATTACAATAGTTTTTATTAATAGTTAATATAATACTTAAATTATATTAATTAAATAAATATAATAACTAGTATAGAAAATCTTTATATATAATATGCATGTATGCATATTGATTTTTTTTAATATTTATATATTACATAACATAAAATGTAATTTTAATAAAAATTTAGTATAATTTCTTATTTTATTAATAAATTTATTAACATATTTATCTGATTTTTAATTTATATTTATATATTGATAATAAATAATCTTTTAATTTATCTCTTTCTATTATTTTATTTTTAAAAATTACTATATATTACTAGTGATAATCAGTATCAATGTCACATGATTTTCATATAAATAATTTGTTACCCTATGTTATACCTTTTACATTTCATTTTTACTATATATTCTAGAAACTTAGAATATTTTTGAGTGTAAAATCATATTTATTATATGTTATTTATCACATTTTTAATTTTAACCAAAATTTATAATTCTAGCTAAAATATATTTTTTATAATATTAGGTAATATTACATAATTTCAAAATGCAATTTTAATTTTAGCAAAATTCAAATAAGATTACATAAATATTAAAAAAAGAAATTTATAATACTAATACTAATTATTAGTAATAGTAAATAATAAATCTTTTTATTTTTTATCAATTTATTTTATTTCTTTTAAAATAAAAAAAATTAACTCAATAAATTCTAAAATTTTGATCTAACTTATATTTTTTATTTTAATATTTAACCAATAATTTATTATTATAGTAATAGCAATATTTTATTATATAACTTAAATGAAACAGCTAATTTTTATTTAAATATTCTATTGATTTTATTTTTATAAATAAAATTTATAATGTAAAAAATAGAATAATAATTTCTAGTTATAATTTTAATATCTATAATATAATATAATCTATTCTTGATATAGTGGATTTTGATATAATGAATTATATGATGCTTGACTAATTAAATATATCAATTTTTTCTCTTTATAACAAAATAATCAATTAAATCCTTCAAATTTTTCACTAATTTACTATAATAAAATTTAGGTATAGAATGGTTATTTTGCTATATAAAGTAGATTGTAATATAAAATAAATAAAAAATGAAACAATTTGCTTAAATAATCTTATTAATTATATTATTAATAATAAATTTCATCAATCAGTATAATTTTATAAAAAAAATAAATTATATCTTTTAGTTTTTTTATAAATATAAATTATTATTATATTTAATTTTTTAAATCAATTAGATTATTTATAAAAGATATTTAAGAATAATCTAATTTACTTAAATTTTAAATAAATTATATAAACAATTAATTTTAATAATTTAATAAATTAAAATTTAATATTTTATTAAAAAGTTAAAATTTAATATTTTATTAAAAAGTTAAAATTTATTATTATTTAATAAATTTTTTATATTAATTTAATAATTAATATTATTAATTATAAATAGAATTTTTTAATAATTAAATTTAATTTATTAAAAAATTTTTTATTATATATAATTTTCTTAATATAATATATTTATTAATTAAAATTAATATAAAAATAAAATATATAATATATTATTAACAAAAGAGATTATAGCTTCTAATATTATGTGAAATTTAATAATCAATACTGATTTTACATTAAATATTCTTCCAATTGCATTAAATAGTGATCAACATTAATTTTTATTTTGTCTATTTTTTCTGTTTTTTCTAAATTTTCTGAATAGCTTATTTATTATATTTCTTCTATTTTGTCTATAATTCTTTTATCATTTATAATTTGTTATTTTATTTTTTATCTTTATAATTTATTTTATTTTATTATTTTATTATATTTAAATATATTTTATTATAACATATATCTACACTGTTTTATAATAAATTTTCAGATTTTATAAATTTTACTTAATAATATATAATAAAATTTAAGATTTTTAGATTGCATAAAAGTTTACAAATTTTCAATAAAAATCATTTAATTTTTTTATTTGATAGTTGATTAATTATAATTATTAGATATTAAAATGAAAAAAAAATTCTAAAACATAAAAACTTTTTATTTTGAAGTATAACCAATAATATTTTTATATATTTTTTGCATTTTTATATATAAAATTATTTTATATATTACTTTACAAATAAGTATTTTTTAGCAATTTATAAATAGAATATTTTTGAATTATATTTTTAAAATTATAATTGATTGGCTATTACAATCTGAAAATCTTCAATTTTACTATATATTATTAAGTAAAATTTATAAAATTTTAGTAATTTATTATAAATCAGTATATATTTAGTAATTTAAAATATAATAAGTAATTAGCTATAATAAATTAATTTTGTATAAATAAAATAATTTTTTGCTTAAGTTATAAATTAACTCTTAGGTAAATTTTAAAACTTTTAAATTATAAATAAAGAAATTAATTAAAACTTATAAAAATACTTTTTTTTTACTATATTTTAACTTTTAATATTAAACTTAGCTATATTTCATAGATTATAGTTTTTACTAAGCTATTTTATAAAAAACTTCTAGTATTCCTTTAAGAAAATAATATTATTGATAATATAATTATTCTTCTTATAAATAGTAAAGAAGTCTAAATTTGATAAGAAAAGTGATTTTATATATAAGTAAAAAAGCAATATATCTAAAAATTAGTTTATTTTAACTTTATGATTCATTTATCTAATGATAAATTACTAATTATTAACAGTTCTTTTTTAGTTATTTCAGAAACAAAAATAGTAATATACTTTAATATAAGTAATAATACCACTGAGACTGAAATTAAACTATGAAGTTATTATTTAAAAATGCTAGTATATATAGTTTTTTATATTTATCAAATAATTTTTCTAATAAATTTCTATTATTATGTGTCTCTCTATCATATTGTTTATTATATAATTAGAAATATATCAGTAATATATATATATTATTTAAAATACAGATTTTCTATTATCACATAAATCAAAAAAAAATAATCAAAATTGAGAAAGTTTTTATTAAAACTTACTATTAGTAAAAATAGCTTTAGATAAAAAATAAAAACTTTTAAGTTCAGTAAAAATAAATTAATCTAGAATATTAGATCTAATTAATCATTTTGTATGAAAAAATTTAATTTATATGTATATATTTAAATGAAAATTTTCTCATAATAAAATTTATGAAGTGATTTAGATAACAGTTACTTATATTCAAACAACTTCAAAATTATAGGTACTTAAAATGAAAGATATAGATAGTGAATTCTTATTTAATATATTATCAAAACTAGACTTAACTAAGTATGAGGTTAATATAGTTAAATTAGAAAATAAAGTAGTAAAGTTAAATTAATAAGTAGTTATCAAGAATCTAATTCTTTATTTTAATATTGATTTTCTTCTATATTTATTAAATATATCAGCATTTAATATGAATTTTTTTAATCTATTTTTAGGATTTAAAGTCTAGCTAGCAAATACAATTAATTTTAATATTATAAATCCTATTCTTTAGTATATAAAAATATAATCTATAATGAAGGTGAAAAACTTAATAAATATTTTAAAATTAATAAATAAATCTAATACAATATTCTTAAAAATTGCCTAAAATAATTTTAGTATTACATTCTCTTCAAATTATGAAAAAATATTTTAATAGATTTATAGATAAAATAGTTTTAATTTAAAGCTTTTCTATGTAATTTCTAATTTTGAAAAAATATTAAGATAATTTAATAGTTACATTTAAACCTAAAAATTAATAATCATAAATAAAACAGGTATATCTTATAAGGATTAACATAAGTATAATGATTATCTTAAATTATTTATTACAGAAAATTACTTAACAATTAAATACAAAGGATTTAAACCTAAAGTAATAAAATTATGCAGGATTTATGATCTTAAATAATCATAATATTTCACTTTGAATAAAAATAGAAGATTGTTATATTGTATACTTTAATATATTTTCTTAATATAAAGATAATATAGTATATTTAAGTAATTAACTAAAATATTAGATCATTCTGATATTGTCAAATGTAATTATGATCTATTTATTTAGTTTTATTCTTTAAATTAGAGTTTATAAAAAATCTTATCTATTAAAATAAAAATAAATATAATATATAGATGGTGGCTTAAATGATCTGGCCAATTTGTTTTATTAGAATTATGCTGTGTTATAATATTTATTAACTTAAAAATTATTATTTATTTTGTTATACCTTACATAACATTTTCTGTAGTGTAATAAAATTTTCAGGAAGATAATATTGTTTAAAAGTTACTGTGATTGCATTTAATAATGCTGATATTGTAAAGCTTAACTAGCTAATACAGTTATCAGATCTTAATCTTATTGAGAATATTTGATCAGAAATAAAAAGGATAGTTTGCTATTACTTATCACTACTATCTAATATTAATGTATTTACAGAATATGTCAAAGATGTATGAGATGATCTTCTTTCTGAAAATTATCAAAAATTAATTAATGTTATGCCTTAGAGGATCAATACAGTTATTTTCACAAATGGAAATAGAATTAATTATTAAATTTTTGTAAAATCAATAAAGAAAGGCGTAATAAATATGTTAAACTAAAATTTATAATTTTAATTTGTAAAACATATATAAATTTTTTAATATTAAAAAGTGATCAGATTATTTAGATCACCATCTGTACAAATAGTTTCTTAATTATGTTTAATTTATAATTAATTATATTATATCTTAAAGTAAAGATAAAATAGTCAAACTAACTTATAAATTATTATATTAGAAATATCTTAAATAGTGTAAGAAAATAGTAAAAAATTATTAATTAATAAAATTGCTAGAATAAAATTCTTTCAAATTAGTATTAAATGTAAACTGATACAAACAAATAGTGAAAAAAGATAATTGTATTATATTCTTGATCATTCTAAATTTGTAAGTAAAATAAATAAATCATTAGGTAATATTAAAAAATTTTTTAACCTTCTCAAATAGACTTATTAATTAATAAATTTACAGATATATCTATACTTAATATATTAAAAAAGAATATACTTTTACCTAATACTAGTAAAGATAAAAATGCTGACAATTAAAACAAATTAGCTCAAGTTCTTTTTAACTATAAAATAGAACAAACTGAAGCTTAAGTAATTTTAATAACTGGGATTTCTAAATTATTTGAATCAGTAATCAATAATTCTGAATTTAAATTTAAACTTGAATCTAAGTTCAATTTCTCTTACAAATCTAAAAGAATTGCAAAATAATTAAATAATAATCTTTTAAAACCTATGATTAAAAAATGTTAGGGTTTAATAAAAGTAATATTTCAGAAAAAAGACAATTGATCTTAAAGAAAATCCAGATATTTTTGTAATCATTACAGAAAAAGATAAACTAGATTCTATATTATTTTACAATAAAATAAAAAGAGATATATAAATATGTAAATATATGATAAAATTAAAAGATGATTCTTATGAGTATATAAAATAATAATATAAAAAAGCTGATAAAGGAGAAGATAAATTGATATTATTTTAAAAAGAAAGAAGTCATATTTTTGTAGATTGATATTGATGAAAAATAGAAAATAGTAAGTATACTTTAGAAGAATAATATACTTTAATAAAGAGTGAATAAGAAATCAGTTTATAAAGATTCATAAAATCAGATTTTTCATTTTTTACAATTAAATAATAACTGAAGACATTTTGCATAAAGATTTAAAAAATTATTTTTTATTTTTAAGATTGTTATTTTAAAAATTATTATTATATATTTAAGATAAATAATACTAATTATGAGATCTTTCATTATCTTTTCTTTTTAATATAATAGTAAATTTTATTTGTATATTTAGAATAAAATTCTATATATAATAAAGTATATTTATTGCATATTTTACAAGGAGATTTTAAATATTTTATTTATATTTAATTTTAATTAAGTAAGCATTTTATTGATTTGATATAGACTTGATTACAAATGCTTTCATTTTTTCTAATGTGTAGGCAGATAATTTAATCTATTTTATTATATTTTTGCTTCTCTTTTATTATAGAATTAGAATTTTAAAATGTAAAAACTGATTTAACTTGGATAGAAAAAGTACATCATAAATGATAAAATATATATCACTATATATATTATTATTTATATTATCTATGGATATACATAGAATAATATTTAATTAAAATATATTTAATATGAAAAATTTAAGTCTGAAATAATTACTATCAACCTAGAATAGTGATTATTAGCTTAAAAGAATTATTTTTCTAATCATATAAAATGCATATAGCTAATTCATTTTGATTGATTTACATCTGAATCAATACCTTTTTTCTAAAGAATTTATGGAATTTCAATTTGGATTAATGGTAAAGGAATTTTACTTAAAGTTAAAAGAGTATAACATGAGCATAAGCCAATATAAAGAACTACTTAAATTTATATTTCTTAATTATTACCTGAGAATAAATTAAAAGTCTTTATAGATGGTTTTCAAGTACTTGCATTAGATGAGATAGTAGAAAGACTTAGTTCAGAGCAATGATCATCAGCTCAAAAGCTTTGAACAATCATGAGAAAAATGGTCAGAGTTGTTCACTTCTTTATATTTATTTTTGTATGTATTAATGCTTCTGGTAGCTTTGCTATTGCAGAAGAATAATCTAACTATTTAATAAAGTTTTTTTTTTTATAATTAAGGCAAGGAAATAATGCAAATCTGCCTACCCTGAAAAATCTATTTTTGAGGGAGATTTTTTCTTGGCGAAACCTGTTACCAATGATAACAGGTTAATAAAATAACCTACATAATTTTAATTATTTGAATATATGTATACAACGCATAACAATATTATATTATAACACAGCATGCAATCTGAAATAGATTTATCGAGACAACGAATTACTGAGCTTGAGGCCAAAAATGCCGAGATTCCTGAACTTAAAAAGAAGCTTGCTGAGGTTGAAGCTATGAATGTCAAGATTCCTGAGCTTAGAAAGAAACTTGCCGAGCTTATAAAGCAGATGATGGAAGAGAATAACGGATTGAGGCTAGAATCTAGAGAAAAATCGCAAATGCATCCAGATAGCTAAGGAAATTCTTAATGAGGAACCTATGATCAAATATCGTCCTCCCTTCTTGAATGGACTAGAACTTGATGCCTTCTTCCAAAATTATCAAATCGCGCTGGAAGTGCAAGTGGCACAGCATCGGTTTCATAGCACTAGCTGGTACAAAGATGTTAAAAAACTCGAGGACATCGTTAATCGTGATCGGCAAAAAAGATGCATTTGTTTAGATAATGGGATTTTTCTTATTGAGGTATGGAGCCCGGAAATTGTTATTTCAGAAAGGATACGAAAATTTAAGGAATTCGTTAATCAAGCATCCAAAAGTTTCGATCTCCTATAATCAATAACCTTATAATACACATAATTCATTGCTCTCAAAGAAATTCCATGTGCTAGTAAATTTCTGATTAACTGTCAAGTATCGGATATTCCAATCTTGATCATTAAAATCGGATATCCGTATTAAAAAGAAACTTCACGTATATCACATGGTACGTCCGTAAGGGAATTCTTCTTGACATTTTTTTATTCAGTCATCTCGTATACTAATAGCTCATTTTTATTACAGGACTACTAAGAAGGTCAAATAATTTAAGTAATGGGTCATAGCAATTTTGGCAAACTGACATTTCAATGACAGATAGATAATAATCATGTAACTTAAGCTGTCTCTCATTTTATTAACGTATTATTATTACCTACAAATTTTACATTTTGCATTTTTTACATGAATTTTTTTTGTTGGCCGCAGTATAGCAAATTTTTCCAAATATATTCAAAGTTCTCAATATAATAGCTGTAAAGCATGTCTCAATTGAAGAAATTATAACTGTTGCTAATTTAGAAGAAAAAAATTAGGAATTATCAGTAATAATGTAACAGTAAAGCATGAAAGCAACACTCACCAGACGTTCCAGAATTCGTTGCTGAACCTCCCAGAGATCTATGTTGAATTATTTGGTGTTCCCTGAAGCACACCTCCAGGAAAACTATTGAAAAGTAAATTTGATGGTATATTAATCTGGTAATTCAGCATTCCGGGATTCGTACAAGCAGTATCATTAGGATGAAGGAAGCCAGTGATTCTATAACTTCGTATTCCGGTACTATTAATGATATCTATTGATTCATGTTGAAGAGGTGCTGTTCCGAACGAAATTACGAGGTTTGGTATTGTGTTTTGCATTGTTGTCATGCGTACGTTTGGTAGGTTTTGTGTAGGAATAGTTGTAGGAATCTGGTTATTACGCAAATAAAGCATCGCAAGCATCGCAGCGGTATTATCTGACCGAAGATCAAATATTTTAATTGATAAATAAAATTGAATTAATCTGGTTTGTGCAGAATCGGAAAAATAGTCTTTCGACAAAGAATGCAAGCTTCCAATAGGCTCATGTCTTCCCACTTCTATAATCATTCTTGGCCGCGATACGCTTCTAGATGCAGGTTGTTGTCCAGGTTGCCGAGGTGGCCAAGGTTCAACTACGACGTCAGAAATATACTGAGTGTTACGATTAACAGTTATATCTAGTTCCGGACCAACATCAAGATAGTTGCTCCAAGCTCCTATCAAAACAATCAAATATCCAGCTACGTATGTATGAGCAGAACTGGGCATTTCGTATACGATTACTTCACCCTTAACTAAACGGATGTAAACTTTAAACTTTTTCGCTTCTGTACGTAACTCGCGAAATTTTTCAAGTGATACGCCACTTAAAACTACAATTTCTTGACTTTGTATTCTCTTCTATTGATTTCCATTTAGCTGTACCCTCATCTGTTGTATTTTCTTTTGTGATATCCTGCTCAATAAATTGGAGCAAGGTATTCCTTGCTAACTTAAACTTTTCGTCCAGTATGTTTCTTGGCATTGTGGGAAAATATTTCGATCAAATGTGATTTATGAGAGAGAGTTTTTATATCAATCATCATTCAGCTAGAACTAGTGACCTTCACGTGATATCTGCGCCATTTATAAATTGATTAAATAAATAGTTATTAAAAATGTATTTTAACGTTTAAAATTATTATTTATTGATATTAAATATTTTAATATATTTTTCAAAATTTTATATTTTATATTTTATATACTACATATTCAATCCATTGTTAGTTAGTTCATTTATTACTATTTCGTTAAAATCTTTCAAGTGTACACAATATACTGTATATATATTCAATACACATTAAAAATTCCCAAATGATTTAAATTTTCTACAAAATATGAAATATGTTTTAAAGCAATTCGTAACAATAAACACGATACAATAAAGAGTAAATCGGAGATCTCGGATTTTGAAATTATAATTATCTATCACATTAACCGTATTAGTAAATTTTTTAAGGAACTTAAACTACTGTATTAATTTAGATTTAAATATAGATAAATAACAACTTCTTTTTTTTAGTACGAGTGCTACATTTTATTTAATCAATTCATAATAAAATTCTACCTATCAAAACAAAAGTATTCATAAATGCTTTAGCTAAATCAGGAAATCGAATTTATCTAATCATTTCATCTTTATATTCTTTATAATGTTTTTTTTTTTTAAAGTATTTTAGTTTGCACCATTAAAATGAAGGGTAAGTACTATTGAATAAAATTGATAAGGAATACGACCTTCCCTTTTTTGGCTAATAATATTTTAATAATAATAATTTATATTAAAAGGACTTTTTAAATGAAAGTGAGACGAGACCGATTGAGGAAGGCCTAGTTTGACTCCCACGGCCGAAATTGCCTGATTTTCAGGTGGAAGAGCGATAAACCATTGTTTTTATTTTTATCAATGCACTGATACCGAACCAAACTAACCAAACATGTTTTTATTGAATAGATAACAAATTTGATAAGCTAGTATCTACTATTTTTATCAAATTGATCTGCGAAAATACATTGTTTTTTTGCCCAATTCTGCACGAGATGAATAATCTGATAACCATATCTCTTGATAAAGAACTGTCAATTTTATTCTAGATAACAAAGAACGAATTTCTTTCTGCATGTATCATGCATTTTCATAATGTGGCTTTTTCCATTAAAAGTCGATGGAATTCTTGATAAATAGTGATACACTAAATATTTAGTATGTAATCTTTGATATCTTATCACAGGGAACACTAGATAAGAGAATAAATTATATAAAACATATATATCATTTACTTTAATTTTTTCGTGTTGATCGCCCTTCACTCCTTTCGTTATCTTATCGTAAGATTCACACGCATTTAGCTAATTCGCGCCCATGAACTTTTCTTATCAATTAAAGGCGCCAATTTTTTTTTATATAAATTTGATCATACAAGGGAGAAATTTTCATCACTCCTTTTTTTTTGTGCTGTTCCTATTCACATCCCTTCTTTTTCTTTTCCTTCTTTTCCTAAATCTTTCACGGATTTGCCTTAAATTTATAAAATAATAATAATAATAATAATAATAAATAATATTAAAATGCCACCTAACGAAGTTACTATCACTCCGGTTGATACCAAACAGACCATAGTAGTTTGCGGTCTTGGTATGGTCGGCTTATCATTCATCGAAAAATTATTAAAATATGACAAAAATAATCAATTTAGAATTGAAACTTTTTGCGAAGAACCTCTAGGTAAGTTCATTCTCTTTAAATTGGATGGAATTTCGACCGATTTAATTATCGCGTTTATATATTTATATGTATCTTTATTTTTATTAAAAAAAAATAAAAAGTTGCGTACAACAGAGTCGGGTTAACCCAATTCTTTTCTCATCGAGAAGAAGAACGAATGTTAATACAGCCTAAAAGCTGGTATTCAAAAAATAACGTGATCGTTCACACAAACGAAAAGGCGACCTATATCGACACTACTACAAGATGTGTAATCTCAGCAAATGGATTGTCCGTGCCTTACGACACGTGCATTCTGGCCACAGGATCTTATGCTTTTGTACCGCCGATCCCCGGTTCGGATCGACCGGGTGTATTTGTATACCGTACCATCGACGATTTAAATGAAATCATAAGCTACAGCAAAAAATCGAAGCGTGGCGCCGTAATCGGGGGTGGTTTACTTGGACTTGAAGCCGCCAAAGCTCTAGCGGATTTGGGAGTGAATGTCACGATTATTGAAAGGTCTCAATTGTTGACAAGACAATTGGATTCTGTAGCTGGAAAAATGCTTCAAAGTGAGATCGAAAAGCTTGGAATTAAATGTTTAATTGGCTCTCAACCAAGAGAGATCATCTCGGATGATGAAGGAAAGGTTTCGGGTGTTCGATTTGATGATGAAACGATTCAATTGGATATAGTGATCATTGCAACGGGAATTCGTCCGCGTGACGAACTTGCCAAAGCATCGGGAATTACAACCCACGAACGTGGTGGCGTTTTTGTTGATGACCGTTTACAAACTAGTGATCCTAATGTTTTTGCAATCGGTGAAGTCGCTTTGTACGGTGGTATGATTTATGGACTTGTTGCGCCCGGTTATGATATGGCTGATGTGGTTGCAAAAAACTTGACAGGCGATGATAAACGATTCTTGGGAGGAGACATGTCAAGTAAACTTAAACTTTTGGGAGTTCATGTGGCCAGTTTTGGTGATTATTTCGCCAATGAAGATACGGCGATGCCTCTGGTGTACAATGATCCCTTTGGTTCGGTTTATAAAAAGCTTTTATTCTCAAAAGATGGCAAGTACTTGATTGGTGGTATCTTAGTCGGTGATACTGACGATTATGCCAAACTTCACGCTCTTATGAAATCAAAGAAAGTTTTAACCACCCCTCCCGGTGAACTTATCCTGGGTGTTAAAAATGGACAGGCTCCAGGTGCAGATGAACTCCCCGATGAAGCTCAAGTTTGGTAAGCGTTTGGGCACCTTTTTTTTTTTTAATGAAAAATCGATTTTAACTAACTTTTTATTTTACTTTACAAGTTCGTGTAATAATGTGTCGAAAGGCCAAATTCGAGAAGCGATTCAAAACGATGGATGTTGTTCTATGGGTCAAGTTAAATCATGTACAAAGGCCGGTACGGGCTGTGGTGGATGTATTCCAACTATAACGGAAATTTTCCAAGCTGAAATGAAAGCGTTGGGTCACGTGATGACCAACGCGCTTTGTCCACATTTCAGCTTATCGCGTTCTGAACTATTCCAAGTCATAAAGATAAGGAAATTGACAACCTTTAAAGAAATCATGGAAAAGGTTGGTAAAAAAGGAACTCATGGATGTGAAATCTGTAAACCGGCTGTCGCTTCAATTTTGGCTAGTTTATGGAACGATCATGTCCTTGATCATGCCAATCTACAAGATACAAATGACCGTTACCTTGCCAACATTCAACGCGGGGGATCATATTCTATTGTTCCTAGAGTACCGGGAGGTGAAATTCTTCCTAAAAAACTTGTCGTGCTCGGACAAGTTGCGGACAAATATGGGTTATACACTAAAATCACAGGTGGCCAAAGAATTGATCTTTTTGGTGCAAAAAAGCAAGATTTACCCGTTATATGGGAAGAGCTTGTTAAAGCCGGATTTGAATCTGGTCACGCTTATGGAAAAGCCCTGAGAACTGTAAAATCTTGTGTGGGAAGTCAATGGTGCCGGCAAGTATTTTTTAAAATTCAACGTTCAAAGTTTCTTGATTCTCGTTTAAATGAATGCGTTAGAATCATGAAATCCTCCCGTGTTTAAGAATGAATCTAACATAATATTTGTTTTTCCAATACAAAACAGATATGGTATGGGTGACTCTGTCGGATTTTCAATTGCCATTGAAGATCGATATAAAGGAATAAGAGCGCCACACAAGATAAAAGCAGCAGTATCGGGTAAGATGTCAAAACCTTTTTAATATTTGACCATTATTATATTGATGAAGCAACTATTAAAACTAACCTTTTAATCCCAAACCCAGGCTGCCTTAGGGAGTGTGCAGAGGTAAATCATGTGATTTATGTTCGTTTCTCGTGATTGGTTATATGGAATTACCGATCTTAATTTCCTCTTTTTTTTGTTTAATTTGGTTTTCTAGGCCCAGGGAAAAGACTTTGGTCTCATCGCGACAGAAAATGGTTATAACCTTTATGTCTGTGGAAATGGTGGTTCCAAACCAAAACATGCCGTGTTATTGGCGAAGGATATCTCAGAAGAAACCGCGATTAAATATATAGATAGATTTTTAATGTACTATATTTACACCGCCGACAGATTGGCGCGTACAGCTCGATGGTTGGAAAAGTTGGAAGGAGGAATTGAAGTAAGTTCATTTTATTATCGTTTGTATTAGGATAAATAAAAAAGGAAAAGATTATTTACGAGTTTGATTTCTCTCAGTACCTTAAAAAGGTTATCATCGATGATCATCTCGGCATATGCGAGGAGTTAGAAAAAGATATGTCACGTTTGATTTACACTTATGAATGCGAGGTAAAGAAAATCATAAATTTTATCATGTATAGAAATTCATTATTCCCGTAATTAAAATACTGAATATGATGAATTTTTTTTTTTTTTATTATTAATACAAAAAGTGGACCAAGGTAGTTAACGACCCAATTAGACGTCAGGATTTCGTTCAATTTGTAAATACGGATGAAACCGTTGATGAGATTGAATACAAGACCGAACGTGGTCAGAAAGTTCCAGCAGACTGGCCAAAAGATTTCAATGATGGTGGCTTTGTTGTTCCCGAAAGAAATTCGTTGAATGAAAAATCATGGGTCAAAATCTCTCCCGTAGATGCCTTCCCAGTAGAAGCAGGTCAAGTTATAAAATACGGTGACACACAGATCGCAATATTTAATACACACGAGAAAACACGTTGGTACGCAACTCAAAATATGTGTCCACATAAACGTGCGTTCGTGTTATCTCAAGGCTTGGTAGGAGATGATGAAAATGGAGTGTTAAAAGTGAGTTGCCCAATGCACAAGAAGAATTTTGCATTGGATACAGGCGAATGTATATCTGGTGACGCAGACCTTAAGCTCATGACTTTCGAAATTAGGGTACAGGATGATTATGTTTGGTTAAAACTTCCATCAACTCAAGAACTTGATAGGATCCTTGGAACGAGTAAATGGAAGGTTACAAAGAATGGTAAACCTGAAAAGAGCAGATTTTTACAACGATCGGCTAAATCCAAAGTTGAAATGTTGGGTACAATAAATAGTACTGAATGTGGTAGCGTTGGGTGTGGTGATAAGAAATTAGACTGGTAAACATTCTTTTGCAATCATAATTCATCATTATTCTGTAAATTTATTCCATGTATAATATCAGTAATCATTTGTAGCATAACATTTCTTTTTTTTTACTATATACATTTAATTAAAAAATAATTTATTTATATTATCGGTTTTGTACAAATATGTTATTTATTTATAATAAATTGACCAATCATACTTTACTCCTAGAATTAAACTTAATTTGACAATCGATTGTTGATCAACATAAAGAAAAATTTACCAATTAAATTTTTTTTTTTTATAAAAAAAAAAATCACAATAAATGTGATTAAAATTATAACCTCTTTCGACAGTGTAATAATAAGGTTCTTACAAATATTACAAAATTAAAATCCTGTTTTATTTATCAAGTTGTAAAACGTTTCCTACTTAAATAAACTCCGATAATATTCGTAAAGATAACGGTGTTTTATCACGCACATAAGAGCAATCATTATGGAATCTGAACAAACCGTATCTAGCCGCTTTCGACAGTGTAATAAGGTTCTTATTTAATCTTTTTTTTTTCTATTTGAAAAAAAAAAACCAGATAAATAAGTTATCAGGTGCTTAAAATTTGTTAAAATTGGTTTAGGAAAACGTTTCTACTTGAAGAGAATTGAATTAATTCCAATAAGAACACGTAATCTTGAGCAATCATTATGGAAGAGTAATATTTTCTGAATAAATTGGATCCGTTTTCATAGGGACGATTATTAACAGACAAAAGAAATTGGTCATTATTACAAGAAACTTAAATACACTCAATCAAGAAAGAAAAACGGATAAAGTGAAAAACCAAATATTAAATCAGAGACCAAAAATGAAAAATAAGTTGGATCTGGAAAGTAACATATAAATGTCTGATCCTTTCCTCCCCTTACACCATTAACATTATTTGGTCATGTCATTTAAATAGAGATCCTGTTGTCTAGTATCATTACAGAGATTCTGTAAGCTGGTATTAATATAGAGAAATCTCATTCGTACAATTATTTAATAAATTTTCACAATATAAAGTTGATTCATTCCTTTTAATGAAATAAAATTTGTATTTTACAATTTATTAATATCAATAATAATTTTTAATAAATAATTTATATAAATATTTATATATATGATTTTTTTTTTTGATTTTTTTTTTTTTTTTTTTTTTTTTTTTGATTGATGTATGTATCATCATACATGATCTAAATAATTTATTCTAGTTAATTAACAGTTCCTTACCGCAAGCATCGACCCCAGCTGGTTTTAATTCGGGTTTACCATTAACGACAGGTATTTTGAAGAGAACACTTTCAAATTCTTGTTTATTAGCTTTCCTATCGGAAGCCTTTTGCCTTTGCTTTTCTTCAAGAATCTGTTTCTCTTTTGTTGCTTTATTATAATCTTTTGAGAATAGAGCAGAGGAAACAGATCGCCAAATTTTTCTTGATTCTAGTGAACCTTGCTGAGCCATTGGTTTTACTTTTTTAGGCACGGCTTCTAACTTTTCCAGATCAAGTAATAATCGAGTCTCCTGTTTATAAAGTTCAAAACGTAAATAAATATTACAATATAATATAAAAATAAAAAATGTTTCACTTACGTTGGTATCGCGTCGCGTTACATGCACTTGACCTCTCCAGCTTCCAGTGACTTCAGCAACGACATCATCAGCGTTAACGTTTTTTAACTTATTGATGTCATCATTTGCCGAATCATATCTGAAAATTTTTCCTTCAATGGCGAACTTGGGTTTGCCAAGCCATTTCTACGAATTGGTTTTTTTTTTAAAAAAAAAGAAAATTTATTCATTAGATTTAAAATAAGGTCCCCTATATACCTTGTCAAAGAATACTCACGAAAAAGAAATCGTATCCTAGATCCCATACCTCTTCTTTATATTCAAGTATTGCCTTTAACTTTGTCTTTGGACAGGTCACAATACAACTTTCACTCACTACAACATACAATGAAGCTTTTAACCACCCTTGTACTGAAGCAACAGGATGTGTTAATAAATATTCTTCATTGTCCCTTTTAGCCAGATTAACGTAAATTCCTTTATTTTGTTCACCGGGTCCCAATTTTACGGAAGTTCCGGTAAATTTTGCAGATATATGATCAATCCCGTAAGCCGAAACGCCTTTCTCTTCACACTGATAATGAAATGCCGATACAGGAGGATGATGAGAAATTTGTTCATTTAAACATGTTACTCGATAACTTTTATCTCCTTTTGTTGATCCTGATAAATTTGATTCCGAGTCATAAATAAAATTTCCTTTTTTATCGAATTTAGGTGATGTGACATCCCAATGACAAGAAAATTGCTCCCCAAGGATAGAATTATATGGCTTTATTAATTTCCCTTTCTATTTAAAGATTGAAGAGGGGATTTTAGAAAATCGCATCGAGCAAAAGAAGGAAAATGTGAACCTCGTTGATTGGTGAAAACTTACCACAAATTTCAAGTCTTTGGAGTACCACCAACGAATTGACGCTAGCATCCTTTCAAGTGGATCATCAGAATCTCCAATGCTAAAAGGAATAACCGAATTCGTAAGTTTAAAAGCAATAAGTAATTGAGAGAAGAATTCAAATCTCGGAGAATAATTACCAAAGTAAATAATCTGGCCTATCGTTATAATTCCAATATTCCAGGTTTCCAATAGGTTCAAGAAGTTGTGAAGGAAGTGAAATCCGTCTAAAAATTTACAAGAATCGCGTTAAATTTTCTCGATTTTTTTTTTACTTATGTCAAAACATCCCATCATAAATTTGGACTACATACAGAGAAACGATATCTTTTACGCCGATAAAATTTTTTAATAACCCAAATAAGGTTTTGAATTTACTTTGATGATCGTCATGATCATTTTCTTCAAGATGAGCAGAAGTTGTTAATCTTTTATGCCTTTCAGTAATAAGATGATTAAGAGTTTCATCATTCAATTCCGTTGAATCTAAATCCATTTCCGAAGTATTTTCTGTTGAAATGGTCATCGTTTCATCTTTGGAACTTCTTGATGAGAAGGAAGATACTGAATCCAATGTCGATGTAGAATTTGCCGCCATATTTTAAAATATATTAACGAGAGTAACTAGTATCATGTGAAAAAAAGATTAAAATTTTAATTCAAGTTTATAAAATATAGCATTCATAATATTCTTTTTTTAACAAATGAAAGTATACATTGACATACCAGATAAAAAGAACAAGGTCAAATCAATTGACCAAAATTTTTTTTTTCGAAAAAGAAAAAAAAAAATTAATTGGGTTTAAATTATATTATTTATTAAAGTTGAAAAAGTCAATTTTTCAATAAGTTGATTTTTTTTTTTTTCTGTGTAGTAAAATTATTAAAGAAAGAAAGAAAAAAAAAAAAAAAAAAAAGTTCGAGAAATTCTTTTTCAGTTATGAAATGCAATGCCTTTTTTATGCTTTAAAAAAAAAAACCATTAAAATATACACACAGTTAGTTTTAATATAATCTGTGCTACCAAATAACATTTTAGGATATTTTACACGGAATTGTAACCTGATTTCTCCGAAGAGAAGTAATCTTTGTTGTATCCCGGAAATGAGGAAGTGAAACATGCTAATTTATATATACATTTGTTGCATCAAAAATTTACGAAAAAGGATTTATTCTCATATTTTTTTGCATATCTCGCATATCTGAGCAGCAAAGGATTATCGTTCATTGGAGTTAATTGGATGAAATTACCAACACGTGATTATTTCTTGGGGAGTGTATGGTAATTTTAGTTAGACGAAATTTTTTATTCTTCAATATTGTTCTTTAAATAGTCTTGTCTGGAAGCTAAGCAATTCTATTCAACGGCTAATTTCACGTAATGAATAGGGTTTTTATTTCTGGTCAATTCATTGTGAAAATTTCGTCTTTGACATCACCAATAATTTACACATTTGAAAAACCAAAATTGTTAATTATTAGTTGCATATTATAGTTTGCATAAATAATTCGACACTGTTACTAAAACCTGTAAAGTGTCTATTTTAAAAGATCACTTACTTAAAGTGTCACATAAAATAACCAGACACATTTGATTGTTATACATAAACAGTCGCGTAAATCTTTGTATACGTATGTTGTACAAAATTCTTCTCTTCTTTTAAATAATTTTCGCAAACAACGTGTAAAGAAAGCTTTTTATGCATCATAGACATTACCCAGTTTTCAAAAAAAAAATTTTTTAATGTCGATTTATTTGCCTATTTTTTTTTTATGTAATGGTTGGAACAAAAATATACCATTACAATAATACTAAAAGAACTTTGTGCATGGAGACAATACCAAATAAAACAATATAAGGAAATTTATAAAGTGAAATTAATTAACTTTTTATTTATGTTGAAACATAATTTTCTGATTCAAAAAATGGGATCGAAATGTTACACAATTTACCACAATTTATTACTGCATTCATCAAGACAAAGCGTATACTAAATTTACCTAATTAATTTGTTTGGTTTACGAGATTTCATATGATAACAGTAAACATTGTGGTTGCAGCTGCACGTGACTTAATGTTTCGATATCACTTAAGTTGCTAAAAATGGTCAAGAAGCGTTTTATCGTTAGGAGAAATTTTTTTTGGGTTTCGGATAGCTGCGAGTGGTGCATCCTTCTCCAATCGGTTGTGATGATCATCAGAATTTGAATAATAACGCCCAATTTAATAACTTTTCTTCTATAATATCCCTTTGGTTTGTTGTACATGTACATTGCTTACATAATCTATTTTTTAAATAGGATTAACCTTAATATTTTTTAATCGTTGACATTTGATAAAAATTCCTTTCAATGTTTAAATTAAATCTGACGCAATTAATACGCCCAATCTTTAACTTTTGTAAAGACCATCATTAATGATGAATATATGCTAGTATTAAATTGTTGATTTTTGAGAATATTCTTGACCTTTTTGTCAATTTCATGTTTTGCAAGACTTTATATACTATGTTTGATTCGGCAGACAATCGAGCAATAATAATTAATGGATCACATCATGAATGAAATTCTTATCCTATAAATTTTGATTCAAGCAGTCAGCCGAATTTGGACATTTTGTATTCAGTAAGAAAGAAAATTTTCGTGTGAACGGGATCAGTGGGTATTTTCTACTAATCTGGAAATTGGCTAAAAAATCAAAGATAATACAAATATTTAATAACAATTTTATCATGTCATCATGTCATGCATGTACATACAGTACTTTCATACATTTTTTGATTTGAAAGATTCTGAAAATCAAAACACTGCTACTTTACACCTTCATTAATTAAGGTTTTTTTCATGCAAAAATGCAATTGCATGTTGTGGGGATCAACAGACAACAGATATTGGGGTAAAATAAAAATACTGATTCATAATTAATAAATTCTTTCTTTTTTAAAGTGTATATGAGATTATCTTGAATGAGGGTCTAACAAAATTTTTCAATCGTTGACTTTTTTTAATCATTAAGTTTATTTGAAATAAAAGTATAAGATAATTTAACATAAAACCATATCAAATTTTAATAATACAATTTAGAAACCAATTTGAATTCAAACGAATCATATATTCGAAGGTGAAATATTTTTATCGATAACGTAGATCTTAATGTTAGTTTAGGGTTAGGATTAGAGTCAGTTTAGTCAGTTTAAGGATATTAATCGAACGTCCATAATGTAGATTCATTCGATTTTCGAAGTCATTCATTAGTTAGTTTCTACAACTTATATTCATCATTTATTAACAGAATCTATGTGTCCGGACAAAACAGGTTAAACTCATTAATTAAATATCTTCAGCATAATCAATAATCAAAGAGAATAAATACTTACAGATCAATTAATCTATTATAAACAATTGGGATTTGTTTGATATCATCTATAAATTTGCTAAATGGTTTGTTTTGATTTAGATTTAAGATATCATTGATATAAAGATTTCTACAATCTTTAAATTCACTTTCGAATTTTTAACCGTTTTCGAACTAAATTAAAGACTTATATGTGACCATAGAAGGGATGTTTAAAAAAAGTAATTGAGACTGTTGTAGGTGTTGAGATTTCCTTCATAGGATATGAAGTTAAAGACTATATACGTGTTAAATTATGCGAATATTAGCTTTACACAAAATAAAATGAAATGAAAATCGGTTTTAAATACCTTTTGTTCTAAAGGTAAATAATTTAATACATCAATTTACAATCTTAATTGGCTTCGTGAGTATATTTATTCCTTGAAAAACAATATTGCAACTACTCATTTAATTTGATTAGTTTGACGACATTATTAAGTGATGAATAAGATTACGTTGATGAATAATGGGCTTTGGAAATCGTTAGGTTTGACGGAGAATTTTATAATTTACACGATACAAAAAAAAAGCTACTTCGAAATATTATAACAGTACTTGTCTTTCCTTTTTAATTTTCCCATTTCAAATTCAAACTTTTATTGTAAACATTCCATGATCAGCTTCAATTGTATTATAATTTTTGATTGTTATCCAACAGCATATGTCTTTTAATTGTAATAAATTACATTTTCATGTTTCGAATTATGGTAATTCATATTCCTCGCCTTTTGCATTCTTCACAGTTTCATATTTTCAAGTTGCTTTTTCATTTGTTTCTTTTCAAGCTGGTAATTTGTTCTTCCAGTATTACTTGATCATGTTACACGATTTAATTGGCCTTTATCGAGGGTCGATTGTCCAAATATAAGAAATAACGTGAATTTATGAACCAATAATCAAACTTTGTTGGAAAAAAACAAATAATAAACGGTTAAGACGTTCCGAAAATCTACTTCAGAACATTCTATCTCCGACGAAAATCTTTTCTATTTACATTCCATCAATATTGATAAAAAATATATAAAAAGTGTTTCATTTTATTCCTAAATAAAATAAAAAATTCATGGATCAATCACCCTCAAGTCAACAAACCGCGGCTGAGCCAAAATCAAAGTGTAGTCAATGTAATCGAAAAGAAATTTTTAACGAGGATAATCAAAGTTGTCAAATTTGTTATCAAGCAAATGTACTACATAAGCCAAGTGGAAACAAAGTTATCGATGAATTTATTAGGCATAAACAACATATTTCACGTAAAGACAGGAGACTAACATTTGCTCCTTATGAACAATTCAAGGATGTAACATATGTTGCCGAGGGGGGATTTAGTAAAATTTATAAAGCTACTTGGGTAGATGGCCCAATTTGTCATTGGAATGATAAAATACAACAATATGTTCGGAAACCTGAGTGGATAGTCGTTCTCAAGCAACTTGAAGATTCTAAAGATATTACTTTTAAGGAGCTAAACGAGGTATCTAAACATTCTTTCTAAATTTCATTTATTTTCGATCGGTAGCAGAATATTTTTTTTTTTTTTTTTTTTTTTTTTTTTTTTAGCTCGAGATATACTTTTTAATAAGTAACGACAATCCACAGTTCATTAATAATTATTATGGAATCACACGATACCCGATTACGGGAGATTTTATGATAATTATGAATTATTGTAAATTGGGAGATTTAGCGCAATATATGAAAGATTTTTATAATATGACCTGGTCAAACAAGTTGAAACAATTGTTTAAACTTATATGCGGACTTAGAAATATTCATAACGTAAATATCATCCACAAAGATTTTCATAGTGGAAACGTTTTGATAATGAATCATTTCAGTGCCTGCATAGGTGATTTAGGCATAAGTAAATCGGCAACCGAAACGTCGGATAACAATGAAATTTATGGCATCATTCCTTATATGGCTCCTGAAATTCTTCAAGGAAAACAATATACCACGGCTTCGGATATTTATAGCTTTGGTATGATTATGTGGGAGTTTATGGTGGGTAGAAGACCTTTTTGGGATCAACCTCATGATACAGATCTCATTATTAAAATCTGCGATGGATTTCGCCCTCAAATTTTCACGGATGCACCTAAAGGTTACATCGAATTAATGAAAAAATGTTGGAATTCTGACCCAGATAAAAGACCTACATCCACTGATGTCCGTTTTGAACTTCATTTGATAAGAAAAGTTGAATCAAAAAATCCCACTAATATTATAGAATCATCAGACATTGGACCTATAACAAATAATCCGGGTGCTATTTATAAAAGTAGACCTTTAAGTGATTTGATAAGTTCTGCGGAATCTACAAGGAGCCTAATTGACACTCATAATCCCTTAAATAGTAAGTTTTGTTTGAACAGTTTTTTTGAGATTATTATTACTTACAAATCTCTGTTATCTCTAATTTATTTAGAAAATAAAAGAAAGTTTGATGATAATTTTATCGAAGATAATAGTAATGGTTTCTATGCCTTATATATATATCTCTCTCTCGATCTTTCTACTATACTGAATATTTATTAATTAAATTTTTTTTTTTTTTTAAAGTTAAAATCGTTAAAAAAATTATTTATAAAAATAATGGTAAGTTTCCTCCTTTGTTTTGTAATTTTCTTATGATCCATTATTAATTTAATATACACAAAAAAAAAATTTATTAGATTATTCGACGAAAGAATTTGATATGGATATTGATTAATGTAGAAATGACAGCCATGCTAAATTTGATATTTGGTTTTAAATATGGTCATTTTATCATGGCCGAATAATCAAGCGTCACATGATATTTCCATAGCCAATTATATAATTTATCACGAATACATATTGTGCCTTTTCTTCCAAATACACTAACATCAGTCGTTTTTTATAGATGGTGACAATCATAAGATCAAATATCATAAGTTAAAAAGATTCAAACATCATCTCAAAGTAATTTATTGTTAGGAAGAATTTCAAAGACATTTGGAATTATACAAGATAAATAATCTAGACCATTTATGAATACAATAATTATTAAATTATTAAATATCCATATTACATGAATAATAAGCGAACAAATCTTAATCTAAATTGTCATTCGGGGATGATTTTGGTATCTTGGAGGTTTCAAGATCACCATCCTTTTGTTTTTTAGTTTTCCGAAGGATCATGGATATGTCGATTTCATCATCATCATTCTCCGATGCTTTTCTCTTTTTATTTTCAATATTTAATTTTGGAATCGATAGAGAAGGTCGATTAATATTATTAACCGAAGATATAGTTATGATCGAAGTTGATGAGGTCTCATCAGTCTTGATCTCGCTATTTCCATTCTCTTCCGTACTCTTTTCGTTTCTCTCGGCGGGGGGATTAATTGGAGGAGCTCCTTCATCATGGTCGACAACCTTTCCATTTTCACGACCGTTTGAATGATTACTGATTAGGGAAATCGACTTTTGTTTGCTTATTTGCCATAAGAACTCTAACTTTTCCCATTCTTTCATATCTTCAACATCTTCCTCCCCTTCATCTGTAAAATCATCTTCCCAACCCCCATTTACCAAATCATCAAGATCATCTTCATCTTCATCATCTGGTCGTAAAGGTTGTGATTTGTGTACCTTTTCATCATTGATAACTTGTGATGAAATTAAATTTGAAGTGATTGCAGCTTGAAATTGGTTAGTCGACATTATCGGTTAATTCAAGTATAAGTTTAAGTGTTCTACAAATGATGAGAAAAAAAAAAAAAAAAATGAAACGCAATTTAACAACTTTTTTTTTTTTAACAAAAATTTGTTTTTTTTATGAAATAGAAAAAAAAAAAAACGGAAATAACTAAATAAATAAAATATCTTCATTTATATGCCCTGCTTTTCACATGTAATGTCATTCAATTCTAAATTAAGATATAATTAACAAGAATACAAAAAATGTTTTACCTATTTTGATCATAATATTAAATGAATAATCTATATTCATCAACACCTTTGTTGAGGTGAAACTCAAAAAAATTCTCACAGCAGAACCAATTTTGATCACAATGATATAATTGGGGACAGAGTTTGAAAAATCGATCTATGGAGAAATTTTTATTGAGCCTAAATTCGTATTAAGACAAGCATACATGGTTTCCTTTATTTGCCATCCATAATAGGTTTATAAATTGTGTTTGTTAGGATAGTCCGATGTCCCTACTGGTTATATTAATATTAGCAATTGATTAGATCATCATGTTTTTTAACCTTATCGAGAATTTTCAATATGGAAAGTTATGAAATCGATAGATGATTGAATGAATGGATGAAGTTTTGTTTGACTTATGACTCTTTCATTGCATATGAAAAAAAAAACTACATAAATTCTTGTCACATAATATCCCTTACCGTTTTACATGATATGACCAAATAATAGAAGTAAAAGGAAAAAATTTCCGAGTTTTCGTATTACAATTTGTTTGATCCAGGGATAATTTCACTTACATAAAACACGTCCTAACCACCATTGTATTATATCGTGATTTATAATTAATCATTTTTTTTCTTTCGTATTCATAAGAGATTGATGCTGTCACGGAAATATATTAAAATGAATGGGAAGCAAAGCATGCTGACGCTACAATGTCAATTGGTTAACGCTAACGAACAAATCAAACGAATCAAATTTCACTTGATGATCTCGGTTTTTTATAAAAAAGGATTTTATGACGGTAACACTGACCCTGCACGAATCGGAAAAAGTATTGTTTCGCATTCTCGAATTTTCGGTCGGAATATTCATCAAATAAAAGTTGCGGGTGTGAAATATGTGAAATAAGAAGTGTGATCGAACCAATATGTAATGATGACATGCATGTAATTCAGCAATTTAGCGAGAAAGATAAATATATTTGAATGGGTACCTTGAGATAGTTCATGTTATTGAATATGTTGTAAAAGTGATCACTTTAATGGAAGAGATAATGTTTCTGAGAAATAACGATTCTTGTCAAGTGAAGCAGCACTTATTTACAATGGAATGCTGTGCGTTGGGATTAGTTAGGCAAATTTTAGCTAATGTGTTCATTCATTTTTTTTTTTCGTAAGATTCAAGGTTGGCCGGCACTATAAAGTTGATCCAAAGTTAACGCTCACTGACCGAAATTATAAGTTCGGCGCCATCAATACCTTGCTTACAAGAGCGTATTAAAAACATTATACGTTATATGTGACTTTGTATGTGATAAATTTTACTGCCCTAAGAAAAACGAAAAAGATTTTTTAAACCATTTAATCAATTTAACCATAAATAAAAAGGTTTTTTTATACTTCCAATATAAAATAGAATATTATCATTCACTTTTAAATTCAAATCAATATCCATTATTCATCAATCTTAATAATCAAATGTGATCCAATTCGTTTATAAAGTTTCTTTTCTGAAACATTTATTCAAGCATTACAATGCATCTTCATTTAGCAATTATATTTAGAATCATTTAGATATAATGGATCGTTCAACAAATAATGATTATGATATTTTTGCATACAAAATATATTTTATTAATTACATCATTCAAAAAAAAAAAATTAATATATAAAGACTGAAGATTAAGTCATACAAAATTTCTCATTCGAAAAAATTTTTTATATTAACAATATATACATTAATGAGGCCATCCACCAGATTTTGGCTGTACAAGCGCTAATTTCACCAAAATATCCATTTTATTTATTATCGAATGGTTTGAAAGTCAAAGAGTTATAAGGAATACTAATATTTATCAATTTTGAATCTGTTAAATCTAAATAAATAGAAAAGCATAAATAAATATTAAAATTCAATTAATATACGACAAATATTTTTTAATTTACCTTCAACTTGAAGTCCCGTAAAATTCGTAATATTTTTTCGTTGTCGAGAAACATCAAAAGTACAACTTGCTAGAGGGTGTAAACTTGTTGTTGCATCAACACTATTAGTATTATCAGCATTATTAAATTCCTGAACAGACTCTTTTTTATTATATTACTTAAATCTTTTGCGGAAGGTCTATTTTTTGGATTAGCATCGAGACATTTTTTAACTGTATCAACATAACTAACAATCCGGGGTTCCTTCAGCAATTATTGGTCGTAGTCCATTAATAATTGCTAATGCAAGTGAAAAATGATTTTTCTCATAAGAAATCATTCCAGTTGATATTTCTGTCATAATAATCCCGAAACTATAAACATCGCTTGAAGTAGTGTATGGTTTTTTATCTATTATTTCAGGGGCCATATAGGGAAGTACTCCACCTACATTTGAATTTGATTTATCGGTTGTAGACCAAAATCTGTAAGTTTCGATTTATTCTTAAAAATAAGCACATTCCCACTATGAATCCCCATGAACATAATTTAATTTGTGAATTTTCTCTAAATTTTTTGCAATGCCACGTAAAATTTTTAATTTCTTCCACTTTAAATTCGAATGATGAATTTTAATATAGTTTTTTAGGCTACCAATTTTCGCATATTCCAAAACTAACATAAATTCTTCCGTTACCGGATCTTTTGTTATCCCATAAAATTTTGTTAATGCATCGTGCTTTTGACATTCGTGATGTATTTTTATCTAAACAAACACAATTTTATTAATAGATTGAATTAAAGAAAATTAATGCAAGTTTGTATGTTTATTTACCTCATTAATATGAATATCTGTCATATTATTGGAATTTTTAATTTTTTTATGCGCAACTTTAATAGGTTTAGAACGACCTTTCTTCTTGTTTGAAACTTTTTGGTGATCCGTCCAACCAAGTAGCAGAATAAATTCTTGCAAAACCTCCTTCATCAATTTGTTTAACATCATTGAACCTATCAAAAGGAATCCACACCAAATTATGACGGTAATCTTTTGTCTTATGCTGTAATTTATTTATCAAACCATCCGTTTTGGAGTTTCCACTTTTCTTTCCTTCTTTTAGAAATCGACCTGGATCACATTTACGACACCACGCATAACCGGTACTTGGATATTTACAATGAGAACATATTCCGTATCGTTTAGGTCTCTTATCATATTGTACTCGGAAACTATTGCTTAGTACGGAGCACAAGTGTAATGAAAGAGACCAAGCACGTATCGACTCAAACGATGAGCGAGCGGACAGCGCGACATCTGTATCACTTTGCATATACATAGTCCTTCGCTTCACTCCGGACTAATAAATTTAATAAATTTGAATTTTTGGTTGCTTTATTTGTAACTTCATAATAAAAAAATGTTATAAAAAAATTGGAAATAAAAAAATTTTTAATCCAAATTTAACAATTTGTCGGTTTTATATGGTTCCGGAAGTCTATACTCGACAATCACGTGACTTTGTTTCAATTTTCGACGCAGATCACAAATCACGTGATTTAGAATTATCCAATAAGAATCCATAAAAATTGTGTAATAATTAGGAAAGGCAAATGGCATTAAAACACGAGCATATATAATTTTATAAGACAAAGCATATACATTATTTCAAAATTTTTTCTTTAACAATAGAACAATAAAATGATGTACAAAAGAATTTAAAAATATAATACTATAATAAAAGTATAGAAGCAGCTATATATTAATTATAATCGAACAATTAATTTTTATTATAATTTTATATTAATAACCCATTTATTCCATTATTCTTTCAATACTTTTTGGATATTTGATGATGCGATTTGTATTTACTGATAGCCCATTCTGCAGCTTTACCTTCTAACCCTTAGTTGTATACATCCATATATCTCTATGACTTACGTGTAAACTTGTAAATAGTTACTATAGGTACATTAATAAGAACTTCTAGAACCTGTTTTAGTAAGTCTATGAAACTATAATTGCATATTCTTCTGGTTTCTCACTTTGTATAACCCTAATATCATTCTATAAAATTACACTTACAATGAAATTTTAGATATCTTTCAAATATATGTTCTGCTTCTATAATTACTTCTTTCAATATTGACCATTATTCACAGAAATTAGATTGTTGTGATATGATTCATCATGTACAATAGTCTAATCTTTTTGGATTAAGATCATAATCCTTTTCAGAACACTACGTATACATTAAACAAATATTCTTTGATGACTAGAGATTACATTTCTTAAGTACTTACTTGATACCTTTTAGTTGCTCTTTCAGTAGATGATTATCTGAAAATGTACAATCTTCTCATTATTTCTATCAATATACCAACTATCATGCATTTTAGGCTATTTTTCTCTAGAATTCATATTCATTCTCATTGCAATAAATGCGTCAACTGCTATAGACTTATGATTTGTTGATTAATTGAAGTAAAAAACTCTGATACATCTAGGATGCAATACTTCAAAGATCAGAATTGCTTGATGAATAAGCTTTATTTATAAATAAAAAAAAAAGTTAGTAACTTTTTCCTTTAATATAGGTCAATAAATAGTAAGGAAAGCTTAAACCTGATTTAGCATAAGTTTCAATTTCTAATAACTATTCACTTATATAGATCACAGAATATAAGCTTTTTTATGTTTAATATGAGAATTTTCCTGCAGTTATTCATCAGATAATTACATTAATCCATGATATAAACAAATAAAAGCTAAAATCATAATAGAGTGTCTAAGATATTTTAAGTGTAAAATATTCTCATTCTTTCTTATCCAGATTTTCCGTTGCCTATCATTAGTATAAAAGTGACATTCATTATGTATCACTTATACTAATTCTTTCTCTCTTAACTTAAGCTGTAGTTCTAATATAATATCTAATATATTACCATTAAAATCTTTCATAAATTCCTTATACATAAACATCCTTTTTAACCATTTCTTCTTATATTTTACAATATCTGATCGTTCATGTCTATTGTAATAGATTTCTTTCTTTTTTTTATCATAGACGTATCTTCATAAATACATATAGTTTTGACAAGTTTTTTTAGAAATCATAGCCTTCTTAATGTGTTTGGTTAACTTTAAAAATAGTATTATTTCAATATATATTTTTAGGTTTTTGAGAGAATAGAACTCTAGTGTTTACTATTGTAACCAGGTTTGATATTTCTTCTTAAAATCTTCATCCTTTAATAAACTTTCTAATTTCACATATTTCCTTTGACAATATACAAGAAGCTCTCCTGTCTAAATAAAATGGGCTCCCTATTTCTGAATACATCTCGCTATATAATCGCCTTTATTTTTCATTATTTCTGCAATTTGAATGCTAACATCCATTTTACCTCACTCATCTAATAACAATTATATAAATCTATGTATACTTAGGTAATGTAAATAATTATAGGTAAAAATACTATTATTTATTTTTGCGAATTTTAATATTGAGTATTTTTGATTTATTTCTTCTAAACGAGCTTATAGATTTATGTAATATCGACGAAAGATAAAGAAGAGCTTTATATAGTTTCTGAAGGTTAAGGTGAAGGTATTAAAGGATTCTGAGAATGGTTGTAATAGCTGTAATGATCATAATAATTCAAAGTTTTAGTACTTCCAAAAAATCTCTTGAGCATTTTCATTCTCTTTGCATCATTTTCTAAACTTTTTTTTTCTTTTTTCTGTCTCCAAGCTGTGCTTCTTGAAATTCTAGTATATATTACTCTAATTCCTTTATTAGCATTCTTATACCAACAAAGAATCTCAGTAATAAGCCTTTTTCCCACTTTCTCAAATTTTATCAAATCCTCTTTCGTCTAATTTTCTTTCGCTCAATTTTTGTCTTCTATTCTGATTTTGTTTTCCATCCAAATATCTTTACCTATTATTTCATAATTTTTGCTTTCTATTTCAACAGCTTTACCTTTCATCCTAATAGTTTTAACAACTCTGCCTATTATAGCTTTATCATTTTCAATAGTTACTTCTGGTTTAATAACTTCTTTTGCTAGCTCTTGAGATATAAAACAATATTTTTTTCTAGGTACCTTACTTACCTACTTAGAGTTTGAGTCAAAGTTGAATCAAGAAATTTTTGACTTAAAGAGTACTCAAATTGGAAATTCAAGTCAAAAACTCAAGTCAAACTCGAGTTAAAGTCATAATGTGAGCCAGAAAAGTACAATGCGGGCTAAAATTTTGTGATATTTTTGGAGTTGAACTAAAGAAAATTTTTTTAAAAAATCTTTATTCAATAATTATATAATAAATGTTAATTATATTATGCTAATAAATGCAGTTTAAGAAAAGAATTACATGTTATTTATAAAATATAGCATAAATTTGAAGTTAACTCAAGTAGTTTTAATTTGAGTCAACTCGAATTCTGACTCAAATCAAGAAAATCTTGACTCAAATTAGAATTTAACTTAAGTTGATTTGAATTAAATAAATATGAGTCCAGTCTCTATACCTACTGTTATCTTTTTATTTTACATAACATGTTAAAAGTATCAGTTAGTTTAACTAAAATTAAAAATCAAAATCAAGATTTTAAAGATTTGAGTTTAATTAATTGTGATAATTTGGCTAGCATTATAATATTAATAGTATCAGCCTGAATTACCATAAGTTTTGATCAATCAAATTTATTTCAAGTGATCAGATTTGTTTCAAATTTTTGACTAATCATATAAAAATTATGTGATTTCAAACGCTTATAACTTTTTATCTAGAACTTATTTTAAAAATCTAACTGTAATTTAATAGAACTTATCATAAAAAACAAAGTTACCAGTTTATTTATTTTAAATTTTATTTTTTTAAAATTTTGAAAGATTTTTAAGTGTTACAATTTTATTATTGAGTATAGACTTCCAGCACTATATTAAAATTATATTAAGTACACATTATTTTATTTTAAATGTACAGTCACTCTTGTTATAACGAACTTTATGTCCTAGACCTCAACTTCACTATAAGGTTATAGTAAAGATTTTAAGAGATTTGATTGGCCAATTCGTTATAATAAGAGTATTTTATTATATTTATTTAAAAAATTCATTATATCAAGAGTTCACTATAACAAGAGTTGACTGTAGATTCAAATAATCACCTATAGAAATGGCATTATCTTATGTGATAAATAGCTTTGAATGAAAAATGAAAAAAAATATTGAGTAATATTACATAAAATGCTTCGTTGAAAATTAAACCATTTATCCTTATTATATAAATCTTTTTAGATCCATTTTTTTCTTTTAACCTTGCGTTCAATAAATATTTTACAAAAAGAACTAAAGAATTGATAAAAACGAATAAAATTGATTAGACTGCAAACTTTATTATCTGATATAGAGCTATTAAGTATACGAGTCTTTACAAAAGAATTAAAATAGAAAACTAACATAAGAAATACATAATTTACAGTATTATTGTTCAAAAATGCTTTTATTCTTTATTTTAAATTCTTAATATTTTTATTGTATTATCTATATATTATTTATTATATATCATAATTAAAGGATTGATTTTGAAACTCTGGCTAAACAACCATATTTTAATTAATAAAAAAACTATTGTATTAAATTATATATTTTTATTTGATTATATATAAAAATCTAAATTTTGAAATTTTGAAAAAAAATAATTTTACAATAATACTGTATTATTAATAATAACTTAAGGAATAAGTAAAATCAAAACATAAAAAAATATATTTTATATAAAGAAAAATGTAATGCTAAGCAAAAATTAATATTTGGTTAAATAAAAACTTTCTAGTGAGCCAAAAATAGTTATAACTTATATTAAATATTAACCGGTCAGTCATTGTTTAAAAATTGCTAATCAAAATATGTATCATAATAAGTATCATTTTTGATGCAAAAATTTTTGAATTGTTTTTCAAAAATATACTGATTGTTAAAAAATTTTACTTAATTTGCAAATTCAGCAAGAAGAAAATACAGAAATACTAGTATTAATCAATTGCAAATTTCTGAGTATAAATCAATAAAAGAAAATTAAATATCTTTCAATTATAGTATTAAGTAATATATCAAGTAATGCTTTTATTATAAGACAGAGAGTATTCACTGATTCATACTAAGAAAGCCATTGAATATCAAAAATTTTTGAATTTTTAAAGTAGACTTATTTTGAATTTCTTGATATTTAAATAAAATATTAATTTATTTACTTGAATTACTAAAATTTATTCATTAGTAATTTAGTATGAATAATATTTTATTTATTTTCAGCAGATCTATAAGCTAAAAAAGATTTATGTGCAAATAATATATAGAATTATATATGGATTCATATAAATCATTTATATAATAACTTCAAATTTTTTTTTCTTACATTACAGTTGTATTATCTGATATAAAACAATAATTTTATCCTATTTAAAATTAATAAATAATTATTAAATTATAAAAAAATTATAACTTAATATTAAATTTGTTAAACTTACCTTTAGCAATAAATTAATTTATTATAATATTATAAATAGATCTCAATATATTTTTTAATTATCGCTGTTTTCAAAATGGTGTAACTTTATGTCGATCATCAGTTAAAAAAAAATCCTCAATTTTCACGAAAATTTTAAATCAAACAAGCATATAGTGTTTTTTTCTTGCGATTACTTACAATTTCTTAGCAAAATTTAGACTAATAAGTTTATTTACAGCTATTTCTTAAGTTTTGACTCAAGTTATTATATACTTTTTGAAATTTATTTCGTTTAAAGTTTACGATTTCTACCAATTTCCTAATTTTAGAACTTTTACAAGTATAAACTTCAAATGGTTCGTGCTTTTAGTGAAGACTTGAAGTGGAAAATTGTTTTTCTTCATTATGATGGTTATAATCAAAAAAAAATTGCTGAATTATTACATGTTTGTAAAGGTACTGTTAAAAAAGTTTTACAAATATATGTGCGATAGAGAACAGTTATGAATCCTTGATGAAGACCATTAAGACATTATAAAATACTAACTTGGAGTGATATAAAGGTGTGTATTTTATTAAACAAATGTTATATTATTATTTTAATTGATACTATCAATTTAGGTATTGCAAGAATTAGTCAAGAACAAAGTGGATTGGTATTTAGATGAATTAGTTGGAAAACTTGAATTATTAACAGGTAAATTAGTTTCTATATCAACTCTTTAGCGGTCTTTAGTTTATTGTGAAATCAGTAGAAAAAAGGTAAATTTCATGCTTTCAAATTGTATCACGATCATCATTATTTATTGCTAATTGTTTCATTTATACAAGTTACATTGAGCAGTTCATGAACGAAATGAATTCCTTCGAAGTATATTTATTGCAAAGGTTGGGTGTGAATATAAGCCTGAACAACTTATATTTATAGACGAAGCTTCAAAAGATGAACGTACACTCTCTCGTAGATATAGATATTCTTTTAAAAACACTTTTGCAATTAAAAAGAATGTGTTTATGCGTAAAATATAATACACTATACTACTTGCCTTATCTTTACAGGGTATTATCGCTGCAAATATAATGGAAGGTAGTTGTTCCAAAGAGAAATTTAGAGAATTTGTTGTTTCAAATATGGTAAGTTAAAATTTTTCTGATAAAATATTATTATGTATTTTTTTTATTCATTGTTCTTTTTTTTATACCAGGTGTCTCAAATGAATATATATCTTGCTGAGCACAGTGTTCTTATACTTGATAATGCATAAATCCATTATGACAGAGATCTCATAAAATATATTAAATCTTTTGGTGGACGTGTTGAATTTTTACCTCCCTATTCTCCAGATTTCAATCCTATTGAATCTAGTTTTTCCGTTATAAAATCTTTCTTAATAAAATATAGAAATTTTGTTAATTCATGTAATGATCCTAAATATTCTCTTCTTGTTGCATGTGCTCAAATTACTTCATATATGGCTACAAAATTTTTTGAAGATTCAATTTACAGTTCACCCTTTCTATACTAAATTTTTTTATAGTGAAGAACTTACTATAATGAAGAAAAGTTCAGGTACAAATTATTTTATAATTAATAATACTTAATATAGTGAATTTTATTGTAAATATTTTGTAACCTGTAACTTGAATTTGCATGTTAGAACAAGTATAATAAAATGACCCTTGATATAGTGAAGATTTTCGCTATACTGAATTTTTAAAATGTCACACAATTAATTAACAAATTTTGATCACGTGAAATTAATAGTCAATTCGAACTTGCCTTTAGAAGTTAGAATTTCGATCAATTCTTTTTTTCACATGCCACTATGCCTAAAACTAA
>CAJVPP010000231.1:0-39174 GCA_910592005.1 Funneliformis mosseae | reverse complement strand
AAGCGGCAGAAAATGGTAATTATATTGCACAATACAACCTTGGTGTTTGTTACCAATTAGGAGATGGAGTTGATCAAAATGAATTTAAAGCTTTTGAATATTATAAGTGGTCAGCTGAAAAGGGATATTTAGAGGCACAATTCAGACTTGGTAATTGTTATTATGAAGGGATTGGAATTAATATTGATAAAACAAAAGCATTTGAGTAATATAAAGAAGCCGCTGGTAATGTACATAACATAGCTCAATGTAATCTTGGTTGTTTTTATGAGAATGGTGAAGGTACAGAAAAAGATTTAGAAAAGGCTATTTATTGGTATAATAAATCTGTACAATAATTAACAATTCATTTTTAAATCTTTGATTTCCGTGATTACTAAGTCTCTGAATAGTAAGATGAAATTTGATTTATAAATTTTTAATACTCATATATATTTATAGTAATAGTTAACTTGGTATTCAACAGGCAAAGTATGTCCTTTCGCTTATTTCGTATTTTGAAGGCGAGTTTTTATTTTTGATGATAAAATTTAATAAATATTACAAAATGTTTTAATAATATTCTGTAAATAAGAATAATTTGATTTGAATTATTAATAAATAAGCTAGTATTACTTTCGAACTCAAATAATTCGGATTAGCTTTGTTATCGAATGAATTAAAATCTTAACTTTTCACAGAATCAATTAAAACAAAAGATTTAGGGATTAGGCGTGCGTGGAGTGGGAGATTAAATAGTACCCAGACATATTTTAAAAAGGTCAGTGAAAATAAATTTATTTCATAAAATCGACTTTTAATCGTTCTTTAATCTTGCGTAATAGATAAATACTGATTACGGTACGATAAATAAGTTAATGATTGGTAATCGTTCATAAGTATCATACTACAATAAAATAGAGTTTATCTGGTCTGGCAGTGTAATGTCAATGTCTTAAGAGATTCATATAGGTGAATTTGTGCAACTCTTTCTAAAGATCTATTTGTATAAAAAAAAATTAATCAGATCCATATATGAATGACATCGTATATGTTTAGGTCTAATTATATTGCATCCCTTCCTTTCTTCCTTTGCTTTCGCCATCTTAACCTATAATTTTAACATAACTTCGTTTATTTTTAAATTCCGAATTTTTATTTGTATTGACATGCGAAAGTGTAAAGCGCCGAAACACTGATTAATTAATTTATATTATTAAATAATTTATTGTCTAATTACTTAATTTTCTTCAATTAAATCCCGCTACAAATACAAATTGTTTATAAATAAGAGCTGAATACAACAATGTGTTAAAGTTAAATAATATTACACACGATTTGGTTTCCTAAAGTAAATTACAACAAATTGAGCCTTTTTAGGACAATAAACTAGCAGCTTTTAGCCATAATCGACTAGGATCTCTCGCACTTTGCTCGTCATAGTATAATCTATGTTTAGCTGGTTTATAAGTATATTCTAATACATCGTAGTTATTGTCATCATAATTCTCTTTTATCGTAAGCATAAATGTCAAAGGAATCTTAAATTGAGATGGAATTAAATCCTTTAATGATTCATTTTGCAATATTCCAATACCAAACAATTCTATATACAAGTCATCAAATATGTAAACTAGACCACCGGGATATGAAGCATAAGATAATGGTGTATCCTTATAACCACCAACTGCGACTGTGCTTACATTAAATTTTTCCGCCATACGATGAGTAATCGTTGAGCATGATGAACCACAATTTCCATTGGTTAATATAATAATATCTTCACTCTTCCAATTATATCCTTTAATATTTCCTGCTAATAATTTGATAAATAGACCAAATTCTTGAGAATATCTATCAACAAATTTTGATGTATATGTTGTAGGAGTTTCTCCCCTTACGTATGTATTATTACCAATAAATTCGTCTACGGTGCGAAAGTGGTTATCTGTATTTGGATCTTTGTAAGCGAAAATGTCGAATGTTGAGGTTGATTCGAAAATTAAGTTCACAGTATTTGCGGCCCATCTAACTAAATGTTCGGTACTTAGGCTTGATGGCATCGTGAATAATTTATCTGTTACATCGACAGAACTTGATTGTATTGTTGCTGCCTCAAATGCTGCTCGTGACAAATCACTAACTATCATATCGTAGTTGAATGATGGACTTGAATCTGGAAATAATAAATAAACAAAAAATAATGCCAATGATACATATCCTCCAGAATTATCGCTAAAATCCAGCACGAGCTATTAAAATACGATGAAGGATTGTGAGAGTTTTTGAATAATTAATTTTAACTAAATAATCACTTACTTTTGTTACGCCTCTTTCTTCTAATAGACTAAATCCGGTTTGTAGTTTAAACGTTTGGTCAATCCAATCCGATGGGTAAACTGTTGGGATGGCCACAACCCCTGTTTTATTATCACTCAACATATAAAAAGTAGCCATCGATGTGTTATAGACTAATTCAACATCACTCATTGATGCATCATAAATTAATGGGTCAAACATTTTACTATATTCATCGGAGGGATTGGTTGGAATGTCTTTCAATAGACAAAATGCATCCCGAAATTCTTCCGATGTATTAAACCTATCATAATACAATGAGCCAATCTTCCATTCTCTTACAAATTTAGTCTTTTCATCATTTGAACATATAAGAGAGTATTCTATTGACGACTTTTCCGGAAGTGAATTTCTTAACGTGAACTGGTTGGAATCTTCGGAGATACTTTTATATCCCATCTCATTAATTCTTAATGCTGCTAAAGCTAAATTAAATCTTACTCCTGCGTCTTTTGAATCAGATATCATTGTATCTGCAAATTCTTGAATAACCTCCATTGAAGGTCTTCCATCAATGTGTGTCACCTCACAATCAATGTTGTCACCATCTATTTCATCATCGAATATTTTGATTATTTGCACATCATCTTCATTGATTACTGAATATAATGAAAGTTGTTGGCTATACATGAATGTTGATAAATAACACTCTGGTGAAAATGCCAGATGTGGATCTTTCAATTCTAAAATTAATGTGCGTATATCATGCTAGAATAATTTTAAGACAAAGTCGAATTTTTTTTTTTTTAAAAAAAAAAAAAGAAATTCAATGATTCAAAATAAATGAAAAATGGAATGTTTATTACCATGAATTGAAACTCCGTCGTGTAATCCTTTAATAATAATTCATCTAGTTCCTTAATCAAATCAACGGTTCTAAACGAAAATCCTTGCTGCGGTTCTTCCTTAGCTTGTGATAAATATACATAAAATCCTTGAATTGTTTTCTTCAATGTATCGATCGTCTGAAAAAAAAATTAAGAAAATAAAATAAATCAAAACAAACAAAACTTTTGCTAATGAAACTTTTCAAAATTTACACTTTCAGCTATTTCTCTGTCATAAGGAAATGTTTCAAGGCAAGCCTTCACATCTGAATATTTCGCGCTAAATTCCGGATCTTTATTAGATTTTTGGTATTCAGTGATTATTCTCGCACATGCGTCATCATTCTTTGTTTCCTGTGAAATAACAGATGATAATGTGATTAACGAAAAAATAATTATGTATAAAAATAATTTCATATTTTTTATATCTATATATTTTTTTATCTGCTATATAGATAATATCATCGTGAAGATTGCAAAACTGTTCAATTTATACATCTTTCCCAACAATTAAATTATTTCGTTTTTTAGAATAAATAAAAGAAGAAATTGAGAATGTGGCGCAATATTAGATAAAAAAGAAGGCAACTCAAAAATGGAAATTTTTATATAATGATTACTATAGGAGAAAAAAAGCCACGCGGTATATATGGCTGCAGTTATCCGTGTTATCAGCTGAAAAATCAATTCATTATCAACTTTTTCGCTTTACGCTAAAATTATATCAAATTATATCATTTTATCCTTGAGGCTTCATTTACATGATTATATGGCGGCTTCGTTAAATTAATACAGCATTTATAACAAACATTAAAACTTAATTATAAAATTTATCCGTATTCAAGGATTTGGGTAAACACGTAAAGACGGATATCCCTATACAAACGCGGGTTGCAAAAAAAAAAAAAATAAATAAAAGAAAATTTTCAACCAAACGCGTACAATTCAAGCCTACGTTCTTCAGAAACAAAAAATTGATAGTATCGGAATTAGTTACCCGTACCATGAGGCTTTCACGTGATCAGACTTAGTTACCCGTACCATGAGGCTTTCGCTTGATCAGACTTAGTTACCCGTACCGAACATCCTTAACCTAAGGTGGGGTGTAGGCCTTTATCCTAAAGGGTGTATAATAAGATCTGATATATAAATAAGAGATTATTTTTTTTATTTTTTTATTTTTTTACAGCTCACTTCTTTTACTACTCCATTTGCTGTCTGTAAATTTCGTTTAGAAAAGTATGTTATTTCTTTTTTTACAGTTTTTTTTATTTTATTTATTTTTATTCTGTGGTTGAACCAATTTTTTAAATATAAAATATGCCGAAATATTTTTTATTGAAAACTTAAAATAAAAATGTGATGAAGAAATAAATATTAATATACTATATTGCTTTATTGTTATAGAAGCTTACAGCTGTTATATTCTAATAGTAAAAGAAATAGTAAAATGTAAATTATGGTATATAATAAGGTGTTTTTGTTCAATAAATAATCATTTTTAACAAAAAATAATGAATCATGTTTTATTCAATCATAAATCTTCTAAAATAAAAATAAGATTGCGAGAAATATTTTTTTTCATACTTTTCCTTTAAAAAACTGCATTAAATTCGTTTTTAAGTTGAGTATTTCTTTGTTCTATTTTTCTTTGAAAATTCTAAGATATATGTTACACAAATAAATCAGGCCAATGAAACTCACCAAAGCTTAATCGTACACCCCAGTTTAGGATAAGAGTCTGAGACCCCAACCTCAGGTTAAGGATACCATGAGGCTTTCACGTGATTCATTATGGTTCATCGCATTCAAATTGAGAATTGAAAAATCCATCACCCAATCCTTTTAGATGGCATTATTTTTGGTTATTTTGAGTTACAATCTATTATTCTTTTCAATAAAATCAAAAAATTTCATTAGTATAATATTTCTATTAGACACTTTCTGTTGGCTCGTACATTGCTTCAAAAAAATATAAAAAAAAAAAAATATAAAACTTAACGCCAAGAATATGAGCTTTAAGACCCAATATTTACCGATACGTATTTTTGTTTAAGTTTTTGTAAAAAAAAAAACTAGATTAACCACGAAATTAATGAAACCATCATTTTCGAAATTTTTTTTAGAAGCATCTACACCAAATTAAGAACACTATTTTTAATCTTAATAAAAAAAAAATAATTCCAGAAATCCCTCAATCTCAAAATCAATATTATTATCGAATTTCGGAAATTTTAATTTAGATTTCGAAAACATCATATAATTTATGCTTACTTTGGAGATGCATAAGTCAACACAAAAGGAAAGTACTACATCATGAATTAGATATCAATCAAATTCAAATTGCTAATGGATGATAGATACTATGTAACAAAAAATAATATTGGTAGATTTTTTTTTTTTAAATTTTAAGTTTTAAATAAATGTTTTTATTTTTTATCTCTCCTATCCAACTATAAATTTATCAATCGTTTAATTCAATTAAATATGTTTAAAAACAAATTCATTAGGTATCATAGAAATCGAAGTCTTTGTGATAATTCTTGAAACATTGGAGTGCGCTGTCAACATAGTAAAACTTACTATTAGAGATTTTTTGACGATCATTTTAACTTCGGGCTTTGCGAGCCATTTTTCTAATAAATTCTAATAAAATAACCGAAATCTTTAAAATTTAAATAACTTGTACTCTATTAACGTTAACATTTAAGTAACGTAAATAAAGTTGAATAGGTACATGGTAACTTTAAGAAACATAAAATACCTCGTTTTTTTCAAAACTCACATAAAAAAAAATTTTTATATTATTTAGGAGGTTTAATTTATTATTTATTATAAAATAATTTAAATCATAATATAAAATAGCTTAATATAAAAAAAATCTTCAATAGATATTTTTGTTATATGACCATACAAAGTTTGATTTAATTAGTTGACAGCGCTCCCTTTGAAACATGTAAGAATATGCTTTAAAAAAATTTAAAATAAAATATTTTCAGTTTACTTTATTTCTTTGGTTAAAACTATAACGACTTTTACAAAACCAGTTCGAGATAAATGATTGACCAATAAATATGAATTTACTAATTTACCCCAAAGTTCTGATTGATTGATATGCTTATTTATAACATCCCATAGCGTGACAAATAAGCATTACCCACCGAAAAAATTCTCTGTCCCTCAAAAATTTAATAAAAATTGAAACATCACCAGTGTCACGCCGGTGACTAACCACTAACCCCTAACCTAACCCTAACCCTAACCCTAACCCTAACTAATCTCAATTATACCAGCCAATCGGAGCTTGGGGGTAAATTAGTAAAATGATAAATATGTGATGAACTCTTTCAAGAGACTACTCAATCGTAGTAAAATGTTATCTTTATTAAACTAAATAAATGGTAGTACATATACTAAATTTACAAAAAATCCACTTTTTTGCGTAATTTACTTATTATTTTTCTGGCATATAACAACACAAGTAAATTATACTGTAATTAAGTAGACTTGTAAGAATGCTATTGATGTGTTGTACTTCCTGCTATATTTCTCAAAGTGGTGAATAGATAGTGAATTTACTACCGAAGCTCATTATCACGGTTATTTACAACAAAGTCCATATATGTATACACGTACTTCGTACTATATAACCCGATTCAAAATATATTTTTTCTCATTTATCAAAAGAGTTAAATCCATATCTGTTTCCGAATGTTTATTTTCATTTGGCAATTTCACGACAGTAACAAAGTGTCGTCATAAATACTTGTTAATTATAATGATCGTACTTCTTGACAAGCATCCGTACGATTATGTGGATAATAAAGTAGATCTTTAAGTTATTCTATGATATTATATTCACGCATACCTTAAATTCACATAATCAAAAAAGAATTATCACACTATAAGTGCTTTTATATTTCATGTTTACAAAATAAAAATAAAAAGAATTTATTAGTCGGAAATTATTTTTATTATAACTTTTATTGTAAAAAGCTTTCACATTATATTTTTTAAGAAATAAGATTTATCAAATATTACTGCCTCACTCGGCGTTCTGGTAATAAGCTTTAATAGAATAGATCCAATCTCATCTAATTAAACACAAAACATAAACGAGACTCACTTATGCATAAATTTTACAAGAAATTAACAGATAGATATACTTGGCAAAATAAAAGACTTGTCAAAACTATTACAATCACTTAACTCTTGCATAGTTAGTAACTAAAGGTTAGAAATATAAAATTAACAGTTTGTTTTTAAATTGCTACAATGTAAAAGTTTATATATACTTTTCTACTTAAGTTTACTTATTTATTCTCAAGTGCCATCTCGTTAACGTCCTAATATAAATGTCAAATCGTAAGTTATTTGATGGATAAGTATTTCCTGTTCTATTATCAAATTGTCAGAATATTCCAATTGTTGTTGTCGAATGATTTTTTTGTGACCATTCACCTTCTATTGTTTTAAGTTGCTTCCGCTGTGAAAACAAACATCAGCTCTCTCAGTTTTATAATCAATCAAGTTACTGGCATTTTTACGTTCTCATTTTTAATGAAAAGATTCATCTCTTACTGTACACGAGTACCTAAACAGTATTGCAAGCAATAAAATAATCATTCATTTATGATAAGGATTCAACTAATAGTAATTCGAAATTTATTTCAATAATATTCTGAGGAATTAAACGCGTAATAATAACGAGCGATCCAACTTTTCATTATTGTAAATTTTGTTTTTGTACCATTAGTATAACGAGAATGGTGAGATATTACTCAATAATAAAAATTGAATGAAACTGAATTTGAAACTTATCAGGATAATTAATAAAAATGTTTTGACATACTGTTGGATTATTTGTACGAGTGAAATTTTGCTTTTTCAATTCTAGAATAATTTAGATTAATACAACATTACCTCATATCCGTCTCAGTCAATATGCATAAATATTTTCTTCATTTGCTCCGCAAACGATGTATTTGTTACATGAAATCAAAACAATATATTTTATATTTATAAATACCAGCAAAATCACCAGCGAATGTGCATGATCAGCAAATTAATTAATTACTACTTCGAGAAATTCGTTCAATAATTTAATAATAAATTATTGATCAAAGTTTATTTCTTAAATTTTTAACAGATTATTTGTGAAATATAAATAGCTTGTTATTTAACTTTCCCTCGTGAATTTTAAGGAATTTAATAATGGTTTCGATCACGTGCCGTTCTAATAAGCCAGAAATCAAAGGTTTATTATTACGCATCTTGCCGGTGAGCGAACAACCATACTTTTCCAAGAGTCCTTCCACTTCCAGTTCATTAATATCAATACCTCTCTTAAGTCCACAGAACATCTCTAAATTTCTATGCAAATGACGTATATCTTCTGATAATTGAACGGCGCTATTGGAATCTTGGCTTCCTAGATGAAAACTAGTTGCATCACCCAAAGCTGATTGATACTTAGTAGCTTCTTTCCTTAAGTTCTTATTAGCTTTTTCCAATTCATTAATATTTCTATCCTTTGAACTTAAGATTGCCTCAAATTTTTGGTTTTCTATTTGAAGATCGTGCAATTTGTATTTAAGATCGTTATATTTTGATTTGAGTTCTTGCTGATCGGTAAACCACCCTAATCCGTAATTACTTGATTTTGGCTTAGAATTATTTTGAATTTCTTTCAATTCTCTTTCCAATTGCTTATTCTTATATTCCATTTCTTTATATTTATCAAAGTAGTTTGAATTATCCATATTACCATGAGTGATCTTTAGGTCATAAATCGGGAGATAATTACCTTGAATTTTAAAAGCATAGTCAGCGTAAACATCCTGCTGTTGTTTGAATAGATGTAAGAGTTCATGCTGATTTTCTGAGAAATGTTGCTGTTGTAAGGGTTGTTGAAGATGTATATGTTGAAGTTTCTTTTTAAGAAATTGCAAAGTTTCTTTTTGCTTATCTAAGAGGTTTCGCATTTTATGAAATAATTCATGTTGTTCCAAAAATTGTGAAATTTGAGTCTGCTGTGAATTTTGTTCTGGTAACTGCTGTTGCTGATGATGACTTTGCAAATATTCTTCTGAAAACTGTTGCTGGTTTTGCTGTTGTACATTTTTTTCTGTAAACTGCTGTTGCTGATGATCACGTTGTAAATTTTGTTCTGGAAACTGCTGTTTGTGTTGCAAATTTTCATCCGTAAATTGCTGCTGCTGATGCTGTTTGTGTTGCAAATTTTCATCCGAAAATTGCTGTTGGTTTCGCTGTTGTAAATTTTGTTCTGATAACTGTTGCTGATGTTGTTGGCGTTGCAAATTTTCGTCCGAAAATTGTGAATGTTGCGTTAATTTTTGTTGGTTTTTCTGTGGTGAATTTTGTTCAGAAAACTGCTGTTGTTGCTGTTTGCGTTGCAAATTTTCATCCGAAATTTGCTGTTGATTTCGCTGTTGTAAATTTTGTTTTGATAATTGCTGTTGCTGATGCTGTTGGCGTTGCAAATTTTCTTCTGAAAACTGCTGTTGGTTTTGCCGTTGTAAATTTGATCTGATAACTGCTGTTGCTGATGTTGACGTTGCAAATTTTCTTCTGAAAATTGCGAATGCTGCGTTAAATTTTGTTGGTTCTGCTGTGGTGAATTTTGTTCAGAAAATTGCAGTTGGCGTTGCAAATTTTCATCCGTAAATTGCTGCTGATGTTGTTGAAGTTGCAAATTTTGTTCTGATAACTGCTGTTGCTGATGTTGGCGTTGCAAATTTTCTTCTGAAAATTGCTGATGTTGCCGTTTCAGATTTTCTTCCGAAAACTGTTCCTGATGTTCTTGCCGTTGCAAATTTTCTTCTGAAAGCTGCTGTTGGTTTCGTTGTAGTAAATTTTGTTCTAACAATTGTTGTTGTTCCTGCTGCTCCTGTTGTAAATTTCTTTCCGAAAATTTCTGACTTTGTGCGAATCCTTCTTTATTACTCTCATTGTCTATCAAAGTCATTTTAAATTTGATTCATTACAATAAAATTGATTCACTATATATTTGTGATTATTAAGATATTAAAAATGTTAAAAAGGCTTTTATTTAAGCTCAAAATAGTTAAATTATTGCCAAATCCATAACATATGGCTGAATTGCATATCAAGGCTGTATGACAAGAAATTAAAGTTTAGTTTTGATTATTTTGAAATTTTGTTTTATAACATAAAACAAATATAGTTACTAAATCTTTTATCCAATACAAAAGTAATTTACAATATACAGTATTTTGATTTTACAGCTTATTTCAAAAGTTACAAGACAGCCCAAAATATCCAAGTTTCTTAATTAGAATTCACATATATATTGATAATAAAAACTCTTTCAGTTGTTTTAACATATTTTTTTATCTTAGGACTTTTGAATTTAACTAAAATATTTAAAATGCATCAATAAATAGTTTAATTTAACATTTTCATTATTTTTAAATATTTTATTTTTTAAATGACATTTCAATTAAAATATATAAAAGTTAATAAAAAAGATGAGTTTTCACGTCTCTGAAACATAAGAGTATTTCAGTTTATTATACTATGAGATGTCATCATATTCTATTAAAATATAAAATGAATCCCTATATTTTTACTATAATTTTATCCCAGATTAATTTATAATAAAATATTTCTATAAAAGTTAAATCAATAAATTTCTTATTTTAAATTTTTATTTCTATAAAGAGTTATCATATATTAATATAGTTAAATTTTATAATAGATTTATTTAATATATATATATATAGGTAATTTAATATAACAAATTATTTAATCTGTTTATAAAATATAAAGGAATCTTAAAATAATTTACTGTAATTTTAGATTTTTAATAATTATCTATTTATCTTTAATTTTTTATAAAATTTTTTTTTAATTTTCTTAACTTGTATATTTGTTATATTGATTATTAAAATTAATTAAAAATTATTCAGTTAACCTGTTGTGATTGAAATTAATTTTTGTCTGAAATAAGAATTCAGATAATCTTTAAATATCTGAAATTAAAATTTAAAGATCAGTTAATTGAAATTGAAATTCCAATAATCTTATTAGTCAATTTCTGTATAACTATTTTAATTTCAATTAAATTTTAATTTCAAATATAAAACCATCTGAAATTGAAATATTTGAAATTAAATTTCAGATAAAATCTGAATTTTATACAATTTTATTAACTGTTTCTTTTTTTTTATTTTTTTTTTATTACTCTATTATAATAAAAACAATTAATAATTCATTTTTATATAATAAAAATTTGAAAATATTTATTAAAAGTTAAATATTTTATTTAAAATTTGCCTCTCAATTTTAAAATAAAATAATTATACAAATAACTTATAAAAATAGAAATTTCTTTTCTATTTACTTTTTGCTATTTTAAAAAAATTAAAAAAAAGTGAATATTTTTAATATGTTCTTTTTAAATGATTATTTTTTGCTTATTCAAGTTGAATTATTTTCAGTTTGATATTTAAAAAATAAAAATAGATAATGAATAAAATTACTTATTTTACTAATATAATAATTGATATAGTTAAAAAATCTGCATGAAAATAAAAATAAACTTAAAAAAAAGAATTTTCTTATTTGCTGAAAAACTGAATAAAAATATAAAAAATTATAAAAATTAAAAAAAAGAAAAAATCAAAAAAAAGAAAGAAAAAGAAAATTTTATATTAAAAAGCAATCTGAATATGATTAAAAATTCTAAAAAATAAAAGTAATAAAATAATAAATAATAAAAGAAAAGAAAATATCATTAAAAAAATATATATATTAGAAATTTAATACTATAAAATTTAATAAATAAATATTATAGAATTAATTATAATTTAATTAAAAAATAAAAGATCTAAAATATAAGATTTTAAAGTTAACCTTTATAAAATTGTAAAAAATAATTTGTATATTATGATTGGTTAAAAAAAATAGTTATTTTAAGTTATCTGAAGTTAAAATCACAAATTTTAAATATTTAAAGATCATCTGAATTCTAATTTAGATAAAAATTAACTTCATTCACAATAGATTAATAAATTTATTAAATTATAAATAGCATCTTTAATTTTTAATACATATTTTAATTTGATATAGCAAGCTTTTATCAAAGTTTTAGTTAGAATACTTTTTCATTCTTCTTGTAATATTTCTTTGAATAATTTTCATTTCAATGAAAGGAATTTTTCAACTCTAAAAGAGATTCAAAAATTTGTTCTTTTTTAATAATAGGAACTTTTCAACTTTAAAAGAGATCTGAAAATTCATTTCTTTTCAATAAAAGAATTTTTCAACTCTAAAATAAATCTAAAAATTCATTTTTTTTTAATGAAAAGAACTTTTTAGCTTTAAAAGAATCCAAAAAAAGAAAACAAATTTTTGGATCTAAAAGAATACAAAATTTATTTCTTTTCAATGAAAGAAACTTTTTAATTATAAAAGAATCTAAATTTTGTTTTTTTTAATAAAAAAAAAATTTCTAGATCTTAAAATATTTGAAACTTTATTTCCTTTTAATGAAAAGAACTTTTTAATCCTAAAAAAGATGTTCTTTTTCAATGAAAGAAAACAAATTTTCAGCTCTAAAAAAATCTGAAAATTTGTCTTTTTCAATGAAAGAAACTTTTTAACCTTAAAAGAGTCTAAAAATTTATTCTTTTTTAATAAAAGAAACATTTTAGCTTTAAAAAAGTTGAATTCAGATCTGACGAATTAAATCTAAATCCAATTTGAATCTGAATCTAAATTTGAATCTGACAGATTTGATCTAAATCTGATTTATTAGATTTAGATTAGAATCAAATCGATCTAAATCTATGCAAAATACTAATTAATTTCTTAAAGTGAAAGAAATATGAAACAAAATAAAGAATGAACTTATTTATTTATTTATTTAGGCTCTATTTTTAAAAAAAATATATGTCAATTATAGTTTCTTAAGATAAAAAAGTTTGAATATATAAATAAAAATATTAAACTAAATTATTTTTACTATTTTATATTATATCATTTGAAAAAAAATATAAGAGATCATATGACTAATGATTAAATGATCTTTAATAATAGTCATATTGATCATATGACTGAAAATCATTTAGTTATGACTAAAAAGTTAATGACTACTAGTTATATAGACATATGATTAAGAATATTTAAAAATTTTCATATGATCTGATCATTATTCATCACTGTCTAATACTAATTGTAATAAATAAAATGTTCTTGTAAAAAAGAAAATTTAGCTTGTAATGATAAATATTATCCTAATAAGAATGTCAAAATCCTGAAATTTATTTTTTATAATAGTAAAAAAATAATGAATAAAAATTAAATTTTAAAAATTACTTTATATTTTAATTAAATATTAATTAAAAAAATTAATTTTTAACAAATTTGCATAAAATATTATTTTAATTATTTAGTGTATTTAATAATAATTATAATTTATAAAATAAAAAATATTATATAAATAATAAATAATTAAATGTTTTAAAAATATATTTCACTATTTAAAATTTAAATTGAAATATCATATTTCATCTCAATTTTAAATTTGAACAATAGCTATTATATTTTTAGTTTTCAATTTATCCTATTTTAAATTTACTTTTTCAATTTCAAATTTACTTCAATTTTAAATTAAGGCAATAGTCAACTTGGGATATTGCATTCTCAATTTCTAATTTGTTTTAATTTAAAATGAAGTAATAGTTAACTTGATGTATCACATTTTCAGTTTTTAATTTGTTTCATTTTAAAATTGAAGTAATAACTAACTTAAAGTATTGCATTTCCAATTTTCATTTATTCAAATTTTAATAGTTAACTTAGGATACTGCATTCTAAGTTTCTAATTTTAAATTGAGATAATAGATATCTTAAGATATTAAGTTATTTTTAATTTGCTTCAATTTTAAATTCAGGTAATAGTTAATTTGAAGTATTTTCTATTTTTAGTTTTTAATTAGCCTTAATTTTAAATTGAGATAATAATCAACTTAAAGTATCTTATGTTAATTTCTAACTTATCCTAATTGAAAATTAAGACAATTGTTAACTTAAGATATTACATATTCTAGTTTTTAATTTGTTTTAATTTTAAATTAGGATAATAGTTAACTTAAATTATTATATATCTTAATTTTCAATTTATCCTAATTTTAAATTAAGATAGTAAAACTATATTGCTTAAATTTGAATTTTTAAATTAGATTGCTTAAAATTGAAATTTGTATTTGAGGTAGATTATTAACTTAAAGTATAACAATATTATCATTTCTAAGTAATAATGGTATTATTGTTTCTTTGATATAATAGTTTTATTATTTCTTTGATACAATAGATTTATCATTTTAAAAGAATAATATATTTATCATTCTTTAAATATGATAATTTTATTATTTCTAAGAAACAATGCATTTATTATTTCTTAAATATAATAGTATTTTATTTCTAAAGAATGATAATTTATCATTTTTTAGATATAATAGTTTTATTATTTTAAAATATAATAGTTTTATTATTTCTTAGATACAATAATATTATTATTTCTTAGATATGATAGTTTAATTATTTTTTAAATACAATAGTTTAGGTATGATAATTTTTCCATTTCTAAGGATTAATATTTTATCATTTTAAAGAATAATAGATTCATTATTTTATAAGTATGATAGTATTATCATTTCTTAGATATAATAGTTTTATCAAAAAATAATTTATTTATTATTCTTTAGATATGATAGTTTTATTATTTCTTAGATACAATAGTTTATTATTCCTAAAGATGGTCACCGCAATTGAAAAAAATGATGCAATTGAGTTGCAACTTGTAACGTAATTAAATTTTCTTATGGCGCAATTAAGTTGCAACTCAATTGAAATTTGAAAATAATTATGAGGACCATCTTTAATTATTCCTTAAATATAATAGTATTATCATTTCTTAAAATAATAGTTTATTATTCTTATTAAACTGAACTTTAGATTAAACTAATTTACTAAAATATATTAAAATTTAAAGAACTTGCTAAATTAAAAGGATGATTTTATTAGTATTAATTTAATGTATTATTTGAGTTTATTTAAATAAGCTTAATTTTTTATTTTTTAAAAAATAATTTTAATTTGAACTTTTTTTTTTACAATTATTTTCAAATTTTCTCTTTTTATATGCCATTAAAATACTAGAAAAAAATATCCTAAGAACAAAAAAAATTAAATCAATTAAACAATTAACTTTTCAAATAATAAATCAATTTTTTTTTATTTTTTATAATAAATATGCCTTTAACTATCAAAATTAAACAAAGAAAAAGTTGAATTTTAGTTAACTTTTCAAAATAATAAACAGATTTTTTTTACTTTTATAATAGAAACTATCAAAATCAGATAAAGAAAAGCTAAAACTTAATTTAAAATTTTAATTTACTTTTAAAATAATAAACTGATATTTTTATTTTTTATAATAAAAACATACCTTTATCTATCAAAATTAGATGAAGTAAAAGCTAAATCTTATATTGAATTTTAGTCAACTTTCAAAATAATAAACTGATTTTTTTTTTACTTTTTACAATAGAACATGTTTTTAGCTATTAAAATTAAATAAAACTTAAGTTGAATTTTATTAATTACCCAGTAAGTTTTTAAAAAATAAACTGATTTTTTTACTTTTATAATAGAAAAAAGATAATAATTTGGTAAGAAAGAGTAGATATTTTATTTTTATTATTTTATTTATTATTTTTTTACATTTTTAAATGATTTCAAGAGATTTTAGAAGGAAAATAGATCATATTTTTGTTATTTTAATTTTTTTTTTTAAAAATGACAATATTACAATAATGGTTATTTAGGATAATTTAAGAGTATTTTAGAAGGTAAGTATATAATTTTATATAGTTTTTTTTATTTATTTACTTATAATTTTTAAATAGAAAATTAATCAAAAAGTTTGATAATATTTATATTATATATTTGCAAATTATTTAAGGTTTTTATTATTAATAAAATTTTTAATATTTATAAATTTAATAATAAAATATATTAATTTTATATGTTTATTTAATCAATTTAATATTAAATTGAAGTTAGTTTTAGGATTTTATGGTTATTTCTGAATTGATATTAAACTAATACCAAATTGAAGCTAATATTAGGCTGATTTATAGTTGCTAAATTAATAACTGAATTGAAGTTAATTTTAGGCTGATTTATAATTGAATTTAAATTCTGAATTGATACTGAATGATTATATTTAATTAAAGTCAATTAGCATTAATTAGTATATGTTTATGCTAATTAGAAAATATGACAAATCAGCTATAAATAGTATCAAAATTAGACTTATATTAAATTAACCTTATAAAAATTAAGTTTTAAACTTCTAAATAAATTTACTAAGATATCTTAATATATTTTATTAGACTAAAGTTTCTATTTTTTATCTAAAATAATTTGTATAAAAAAAAAGTAAGAAAATTTTTTTTGCAAATTACAGTATATTACTTAAAATATTTTTTATAATCTGAAATATACAAAATTTTGAATAATTAAATAAGCATATTTGATTGGATTTTTATTTTCTTAGTATTTGTATTTTTCTAAAAATAAAATGAAAAATTGTTTTTTAAAAAATAGATCAGAACTATTGCAGTATTTATAAATAAACAAAATAAAAAACATATATTTAAATTATTTTCCAAAAAAAGTAAGATAAACAAAATTTTTATAATATAAAAAAAAAGATAAAATAAATAAAAAATCTGAATTTCTGAAAAAATGTAATACAAAAATGTGACAAAAATAATAATTTTTATGCTAATGATATTTTTTTGTAATATATATAATATAAATAAAAAAAAAGAATAAATATTTTTAAATTAAAATGTATTGATAAAGATTAGCAAAATTAATAAAATACATTTTATTTAAGATATGATGGTTAAATTTAACATATAAAAATGTCACAAGAAAGTTTTAATTACAAACTTATTCTAATAATAACATAGTAACATATAGTTATAGTAATAGTAGCAATTGTAGCAGTAGCAGTAATTGTAGCTATAACTTATAAAATAGCTATATAAGCTTCAAATTTGATATTTATGAGGTGTAAACTAAAATCAATTAAAATATATAGAGATTATTAAAAATTTGTATAACCAAAGAACAAATTAATTGAATAAGTAAATAAATGCAGATATAATCATCAAAATTTACATTATCAAAAGTATACCTTTGTTAAATAAATTCAATTTTTATACAATTATTGATTAAAATCAATTTCGATTTGATTTTTGATTAATTTAATTTTATTAGAATTGATTTAAATCCTTATTGTATAATTAAAATTTTTTATTTTTTTGATATTTGTTTTAATATGAAAACAGCAATTACCTAAATTACAAATTTATGATCATGGAGTATATAAATATTGTCATTCCTAAGAATCTTATAAATAGAATTATAAAGTTATATAGAAATAGTTTACTGCAAAAATCTTTCAGAAAATTATATGATGACGTGTTATTAGTTACCTTTCATCTAATTCTAATTGATCAAGGATCTGTTATAAGAATAATAATAATTATAATTTGCTATATTACTGAGCAACTATAAATTATTTGTAACCTGCAAATTGTAATCTGATAAAAATCATTAATGTTAATGATTCTGCATCAGTTATTGAATATGTCAAATAGATGATTTGAAAATTAAGACCAGAATGCAAGATGATTGATATTTTATTAAATTATGAATCTAGCTTTTAAAGCAATTCCAATTGATCTGGAAAAATATACATTTAAACTTATAATCCAATTTAACAAAGAAATTATTGAGATATTAATCCATCATCCATTAGTCATTGAAAAAGTAGTCAAGTAATATTGTTAGGAGATACCATTTATGCAATAAATCTTATATTTGGATTAAAGCTATTCAAGATGCTGATTTTTACTGTTAAGCGTTAATTAATTCATCATTAGAAGATTTTATTTCTAGTATTCAAGGTTATGAAAATGAAATTCAAAAAAGAGCATCCACTAACGTGTTAAAATCTAGGACTGTTGCATTAAAAATGTCAATTCCTATTGGACTTTTGGGTCTATTATTAGTAATAGTATTTTTAAGGCTGTGAATTTTATTTTTAACAGTTTGAATGTTTTTACAAAGTGAAATAATTATTTAAATTCGCCCATAAGTATTTTATTAAAATAACTCAATTATCTCTTTGTCGATATTTATAACATTAATTGCTTTATTTTAGAACTTAATTTGCATCAACAACGTTATTAAATATTTAATCATAATTATATACATTTTTCATAAATTAAATTTTCTAAATCGAATGCTAAAAGGAATATTTAATTTAATTTTTGCGAAGCTCTTAATAGTTCAACGTATTCGATATTCATTACTTCCTATTAAATAAAAAATTGTTCAAGTTTATACCAGAAAATTTAATCATATATATTGTATGATAATATTTTTTTTATTTGAACGTATCGGAAATTTAAGTTTCTAAAAATGGATAAGTTAATACAAAAAAAAAAAAATAACGAAAATAAAAAAAATCCGACATCTAAAATCTTTCCTGAAAACTTCCGGAGAAGACAAAAGTACTATCTATGAAAATAATTTGTAAAACCTATTTACTTGTGCTGTTAATTTTTTACACCATACGAAAATTGTATAATTTGTAGAAAAAAATATTCTAGACTCGAGTGCCTTTTTACCAAATAAATTATTTGTACAACAGGAAAAGAATAAAAAAAAAATATAATTTAATAAATATGAATATTAGTATCTTAACATCATGAATAGTGAATACAAACTGTTGGAGTCAGGAATTGAATTAAAAATAAATAAATAAATAAATTTGATATTTAACGATATTTCCCTCTTTCTTTCTTATTTTTTTTTTTTTTTAGATATCCAGGATCGAATGCTTCGGTTATAGTTGTAATTTTTTACATATTGTAAAATGTTCATTTTATCATTTATTATTATTGTAAAAACAATGCTGGGTGGCACGCTTCCTTTTGCTTCTGACGCTCTTCTTTGTACTGCCGATCATTCTGGTGGTGGTGGTACGTTTTACTTCTGCTGTTGATTTTTATGGTAGTGATGGTAGTGCGCTTCCTTTGTTTCTGATGGTGGAGGTACTGCTGTATGAAGAAATGAAGATGATGGTTACAGGAGTTATTCGTTAGTATTTAAAGTATGATACGAATATTAATTTAGAAAATTACTAAAAGTACATAATGAATTACCACTTTGAGTAAAGAAAACTCCCTTAATTTATCAAATCAGTAGAAATAACTTAAATTGTACAATTTTATAAGATATTTGAATATTCCGATATTCATTCAAAATGGCTTCGATAGAATATTTAAACTTCAAACGAAAACTATAATTATAATATTTTAATTATACAAGGCGTATTATACAACTCATATGAACAAAGTGCTCACAATCAATATATAAATCCATAATGAATTTTATGAAATTACATTAGTCTATTATATATTTTTAACTGAACTATCAAACAATTCTCTAGTTCAACTTCTTTTGAATAAACAAGGGAAATAGAACATCACATACTTCTTTGCGCACTCTATAAATTCTAGTTTAAGAGGCGTAATAATTATTAAAATAATTTAATTTATTTATGTTTTTAACGAAATGCTTTTTATTAATTAACGATCTGGTTAAGTTGAAAGTCTTGCACATCATACAAAGATTCATTTCCCTAATATATATAAGCCATTTAAGCTTCCATTGTAGTTTAGCACTTGTCGGACGGACGAGTTAATAGTCGTGAAATTTTATACTTTTTATCTAATATATATTTTAAGTCCGTTCGGTTCGCGTTCTGAAATCGTAATGATGCATGTAATCATAATAAATTGATACTGTACAGTTAAATTTAATCATCCCTTTTCTGTCCTCTTTGATGGTTATTTCGATTCTAATAAATACCCACAAATCTTAGATCATTTCGACATTGGACAAATAAAAAAAAACTCCTATTACTCCGGAATTTGTACTACATTGCTGCATTATAAACGATAATCATTATCCTTTTTTTTTTCTTCCTATAATTCTATAACAATGTCACTGTTGTACCCCAAATGCGTTAATGTCCGAAATGCGCATTTGGGATATCCCAAATGCGAAGATCGTTTGGGATATTCGCTTACCCCAAATGCGCATTTCGGGTATATCCCAAATGCACATTTCGGATATCCAAATTCTAATATAAAGTATAAATATTAAATATAAATAAAATTTAAATTACAAGTCTGTCATTTAATAAACTCAAATAAATTGTGGTCATTTAGGACAGTCCGAAATGAGTCTGAATTAGTCTTTTAGAATATCCTAAATGCTCATTTGTGATATCCGAAATGAGCATTTGAGACATTATCTGAAATGCGCATTTGGGACATTATCCGAAACGTGCATTTGGGATATTGTCTGAAATGCGCATTTGGGGACAGCGAATATCCCAAACGACTTCGCATTTGGGATAGGATATCCCAATTGCGCATTCCGATTTGGGATATCCCAAATGCGCATTTCGGACATCAACGCATTTGGGATATAACATCACGACAGGACGTAAATTTACTAATAGAGGACAAACATGGTAAACAACTGCTTATTTCAATGTTCTTTATTTTTTTTTATTTATCTTTTATATTAATTAAAATTTCAATATCATAGATTGTAAGTTATTTAATATGAAACGTTATTTATTCAGTAAAAATTCTTTATTTAAAAAATATTATAAATATTTAATATTATAGATAGTGGGTTAATTTAACTGTTTTAATGTGTATGTGTAAATTTAAAATAACTAATTTTTTTATAACGATAATTATATTATCAACATAAAATAGACTGTAACGGTAAGTTATTTTTAATGATTAAGTTTTATTTTACATTTTATTTACAAGAATCTTTAATATCGCAGGAAGTAAGTTTTGTAGATACCGATCGATCATATATATTAGCAAAGCATTAAATATAAATGCAACTACAAATTTTTGTTCAAAAATTTAAATATTTAATATTAACTAATAATTTTTATATGCATCTAATTTTCTTTTTAATTATGGATCTATATTACAGATGGTAATTTATTTTATCGAGTCTTTAATATATACATACTGTATATACATGTTTTTACATTAATTCATTAACTTGAACAAATTTAAATTTATTTTATTTTAGAATGTAAGTTATTCTTAAGTATTTTGCACATATTAAATTATTTTTAACCATATTTTAAAATTATTATTGTAAAATGTATTTAATAATTACATTTAATTCTACATATTCTACAGATAGTAAGTTACTTTTTATTGAATTTATCATAATTTCACTAAATTAAATGTTTGTTTTATTTTGTTATATTGCTTAAAATATGATATATTTTAAATAACATTTTTAATTATTTTAATAATTAATAATATCTTAGCTGGTAAATTATGATTTTAAAAGTTAAACTACAGTTAAATTATATTTTATATTTACCAAACATTTTCTTTTAAAAATATTATAGTAAGTTTTGATTATAATTTATCTAAAGAAAATAATAGTAATGTAATATAATTTAGATAAAGATTATTTAGATAGTTTGTATATTAAAAAAGATTTTGAAAAGTTATTAAAAAATTAGCAGAAAATGAAAATAAATATGCACAAGTCAAATTAGGATTATTATATGATAAAGGTATAAAAATTTGAAAAAGATTCAGAAAAGGCATTTTATTAGTATCAAAAATCAGCAGAAAATAAAAATAAAAATGCATAATTCAAATTAGGATTATTTTATGAAAAGGTATAGGAATTAAAAAAGATATTAAAAAAGCATTTGAATAGCATCAAAAATTAGCAGAAAATAAAAATAAAGATGCACAATATAATTTAGCTAAATATTATGAATGTGATATTGAAATTAAAAAAGATTCAAAAAAGTGTTTTATTGGTATCAAAAATTAGCAGTAAATGAAAATGAAATTTTACAATTCAAATTAGGATTATTTTATGAAAAAGGTATAGAAATTTAACAAAATTTCCAGCAAGCATTTTATTGGTATCAAAATCAGCAGTAAAAAAAATAATATTTTAAGGATTATTTTATGAAGAAGGTATAGAAATTAATAAAAATTCAAAAAAGGCATTTTATTGGTATCAAAAATCAGTAGATAATGAAAATAAATACATATAATATAATTTAGCTAAATGTCATGAATGTAATATAGGAATTAAAAAAGATTTAGTAAAAGCATTTATTGGTATCAAAAATTAGCAGTAAGTGAAAATAAATATTCACAATTCAAATTAGAATTATTATATGCAAAAGGTATAGAAATTGAAGAAAATTTAGAGCAAGCAATTTATTGGTATCAAAGATCAATAGAAATTAAAAATACACAATATAATTTAACTAAATGTTATAAATATGATTTAGAATTTAAAAAAGATTCAGAAAATGTATTTCATTAGTATTAAGAATTAGCAGAAAATGAAAATATAGATACACAATTTAATTTAGGCAAATGGTATAAATATGCTATAGAAAAAATATTTTATTAGTATCAAAAATTAGTTAAAAATGAAAATAAAAATGAACAATATAATGTAGCTATATATTACGAATATGGTATAGGATTTAAAAAAGATTTAAAAAAAGCATTTTATTGGTATCAAAAATCAGCAATAAATGAAAATAAAATTGAAAGTATAATTTAGGCAATTATTATTATTATGGAATAAATATTAAAAAAGGTATTAATAAAGTATTTGAATGGTATAATAAATCAGCTGGGCAAGAATTTAGTAATACACAAAATGATTTAGGATATTTTTATGAAAAAGGTATAAATATAGATAAAAATTTAGAAAAAAATTTGATTGTATCAAAAATCAGCAGAAAATGGAAATAAAGATGCACAATATAATTTAGCTAAATTTTATGAATATGGTATAGGAATAAAAGAAAAATCAATAAATAATAGAAATAAGCCTGAAAAAAGTGTTGGAAAATGTGAAGTAGATAATAAAAGCAATTAACGATTCCCTAGAAAAGAAGGTTAAATTTATATCCTTTAATGAGTTAATTGATGCAGAATCACTTGATAAAGGAGGATTTGGAAGTATAATCAAAGCAACTTGGTTAAAAACAAATGACTATATTAACCAACACAGAAGCATTAAAATGCAATAAATTAAATGCATTTGTTAATGAATTAAAAGTGCATTTACGTCTTAATTATAGCAACCGAATTATTCGTTTCTTAGGTATTAGTCAAGGTAATAATATTAAAATTAAATTTTTTTTTTCCTTTAAAAAAAATCTTATTTTAAAATATTTACAGATCAAGTTTCTAAAGAATTTTTACTTGTATTGGAATATGCTAATGGTGGTAATCTTCAAAATTATCTTAAATATAAAAATAATTTAACTTGGAATGATAAGAAAAGGTTAGCGTTTCAAATTGCAGATGGATTGAATTACTTGCACAATGAGGAAGTCTTACATAGGGATCTTGTAATTAATTATTTATTATTTTATCAATAATTATATCTAGATATTAGTGCTTGATTTATTAATTATTTATATTTTACTTAGCATTCTAAAAATATAGTTATTCATGAAAATGATGCTAAAATCACAGATTTTGGTATTTCGAAAATTGAAAATAATTCTACTATGCATATTGAAACCTTTGGTAAAGTTGCCTACATGGAACCACAAATACTTGCAAATCCAAAATTTAAATACATTAAACCTTCCGATATTTATAGTTATGGTGTATTAATGTGGGAAATTTCTAGTGAATATCCTCCTTTAGAGATTACGATGAAAGTAAAATTTTATTCGCTATTATTAATAAAACTCGTGAAGGTGCTGTATCAAATACTCCTGAAGATTATGAAAAACTTTACAAAAAATGCTGGCGCCAGGAACCCAAGCAAAGACCAACTATTATAGAGATATTGGAAGCATTTTCAAATATGGGCTTTAGAAAAAGTATTAAAGATGAATCATCCGAAGGTATGTACTTGTATAAGTAATTAATATTTTTTTTATACTTTGATTTATTTTTATTGAGAGAGATATATATTTATAGAAAATGACGCAACGTCAAATAATTCTGATTCTGAATCACATGTCGACAATTTTTCATCAGAAAACATTCAAATTGATACTATTGTAGAATTATCTGGTATGTTTATCTATTTAGTTTTAAAACGTAAACTTCATGTATATTGATTTATATTCTTAACATTATAGTAATAGATTTTGAAAATAAAATATAAGGAATGTCTAAATTTTTTTCACTTTTAATTCATATAATTTAAATAGTTTAAGCGAGCACTGTATATTAGTTTAAAGCAGTTTGTAATCGCATAAATAAAATATTGTTTTTAATACAAATTGTAAAAACTACTACGCAAATGACAATTTGCACAAAATCGTTAAATTCGTATTTATCAATTTTGATATGTCAACATTAATACATTATGCGATAAATTAGATAAATAGTAATTATTACACTAATGAATATCGAAAGACCCTTAACCAACTAAATTGTTAATTAACGAGTTAGCGATCTTAAATGATCTCGCCAGCTAGTCATAAACTTACGGTACCTATTCGGGTACCTCTTCCGTTTTTTAATAAATCTTAAGAGTTTATGCTTCCATGAGATTATAAGTTACCTTTTTATCATTAATGAAGCCAACTGGAACTTATGGGATAAATACCAACCGGATGTTATCACTTATGGGCCAGGTATCCCTTCCATTTCTTCTATCGATTATCCTACGTCAATCGTTCATAAAGATTAAGCTCATTCTGTTTCACAAGAGATAGCTGATCTATACTAATAAATTAGTATTTTGTTCGTTCTCAATGCCCATAGTATTGAATCTACGAGATTAATATAGCAAACAAATACTTAAATCCTTAAAAGCCTATCCTAAAAGGAGATTTTACAACGATTAACATTTAGAAAAATTTGGAATTGTAGAATAGAACTTATTTAGGTTACAGGTCTTAGCTTTATTGTAAAATATGTGAATAATAAGGCCAACCCTAGTTACATATAATATAAACATGCTGTATGCATAGCGCACCCGCTGTAATTAATTAATTTATGTCTTTCGAATACATTTTAGAAATAAGGCAATATTTCTTTTGAATAAACTGTTATATTCGGTTTTAAAAAATGATTATTACTAAAATCAGAATCACGTGTGTAATTATCCATAGGTTGTGATCTGACTATTACAGAAATATCTAGTAGAATAACCGATAATCGATAACAGGTTATAAATAAAGGCAATATCGTACAAAGTTTGAATGTCAATATATTTTTAGACTTCGTTTCTCGCTAAATTGTTCAATTTAGTCAAGGACGAGCGCTAATAGGTTAGTATTTATAATGATGCAAAATCTATTTATGAGTTTGGCGATATTAATTTATTTCTTTGGAAATGCCGCTGTCATAACCAGATCATAATTTTTGTTTTTGTAATTTAAACAGCAATATATAATTTATGTACTTATTTATTACTTTAAAAAAAAAATAATTAGTTCTCAATAAATGAAAATCTAATATTTTTAATATCCTGTTGAATCAAGTGTGATAATAATAGACTCTGTTCGCGTTGGATTTAAATTAACTTAATAACTTTCTTCATTGAATAACCGAATTTATTCTGGATCGAAAATTAAACTATCATCGTTGCCACTCTAAATTAGTGCTTTTACCAAAAAGGAAGGTAGCAACCAAATTGCCATATTTGATGTCACACGAATACTCGAAAAATTCTTGTGATAATAAACAAAATATTACATGAATAAAATTAAAGATGGAATGTATAATTACAAAAAATGATTTACATGGTGTACTTTCATAATTTTCTCATTTCCACCCTTTGTTTCCGGTATCTATAGTAATGAGATAAGAGAGAGCAATTACGTGGTCACATTTGTAATGGACACCTTATTTCGGTAATATTTAATGTTATGAACATATGATACAAGAATGCAGTCACAACGGTCAACAAATTCCAATACATGACAATGGCAAACATATCTTTTGGATAAGAATATCCAATTTTTCGGTTATTTATTAAAATCTACATCAATCGATACATGATGTAACCATCGATAATGATATCAACCAAGGTCAAATTACTGAAATAAAATCGTTTTCGCTTTTTATTCCACCATAAAAAGAAAAGATCATGTGGATATACAAACTATTTCAAACGAAAAGAAAGAAAAATTTAAATTAATTGCAACTATGCGATGAATACATCATCATTTAATACCTACATGAAATCCTGCTCTGATCATAAGCAATCCAATGCTCATTCACATGTCAGAATTTCTTTCTCGTATTGTCTAATTAGTGTCAGCATGAAAGCGGTGTTAACCCGAATTTAAACCGAAACCAGGTTAACCAAACAACGATTAAATCTAACTAAGACCCGTCCTAAGAAAGATTTATACAACTATTTACTTTATACGATTCTTTGTGTAGTTGGTTATTAGTCAGTATATATGGAGACATGTTAAAGTTTGAAAGTGTAACTTGTAATTTTATTAACTCAAGATTTCGAACGTCTCTTCTCAAGACTCGTCAACCTTCTTCATTGAACAAGCGGATTTCGGGGTTTATATACAGAATTTATAAATATTAATTTAAAATAAATAAAATAACGAATATATCAAAAATAACAATTTATAAAGAAATTTAATATAAAAACGAAAACTAGTATAATTATTTAACGCATATAATTGATATAAATGACATTATCGATAATTTCAATACTTTTAATATTTTCACGCAGCTACTGCGTGATTCGTAAATGCTGATCTCTTGCATGAAGAAAATCTTAAAAAATGCTCTGTTAGCTAGACCACATACATTCTTCTAAAAGAGATCCCCGTAGTTTTTTCGCAAATATTATGATTAGTAATAGTGCGAAGTACTACCCCCCTTAGTTTTTTGCAAATATTATTATTATTAAATAGTGCGAAGTATTGCCCCCCGTAGTTTTTTGCAAATATTATGATTAGTAAATATGCAAAGTACTACACCAATAGCTTTTCGCAAATATTACGATTAGTACTATGCTAAAAACGTAAATATTGCGCAACCTTACGCCGTAAATTTTGCATAAGTTTACAAATATTTGCCATCTGGAAACCTAAAGGAAGTGAGAAAACTGCAAATTATAGCGGAGTATTAGCCTTACAACGAAAATATGATCATCTAGTGTCTTCTTTTAAATCTTAATTAAATTAATAAAAAAAATAAAAATATGATATTGAATTACTTAAGTAATAATTTATTAATTTTATTTATCCCAAATGAATAAAAGTTTAATGTTAATCCCCAAAATGTTTAGACGATCATCATGATGTTAGTATCGATTGCGGTGGTGTTAATTATGTCATTGCACTGCATAAATTTCAATAGATAACAAGAATATTCGATGCATCGCTTCTAAACATTCCATATCAGAAATTATTTTCCTAAATGTAATCATTAATTGAACTATAAAATGTCGTGAATAATTCATTATTCCAAATTCAATGTCACAAAATGGAACTTACGATTACAAATCCTTTTGACCCAACTCCAAAATTAAATTCCAGTACTATACCAATTACGTTTATTCCTTTTAAATACGATATATATAAATGTTATTGTGGAAATGCTTACACACAAACAGTTTTATTTTATCAAAAATATTGTAAATGTTGCTTGGCAAGGTATATCAGTAATATAACTGTAAATAATACGTATTTAGATGTACTCATACGGACATATAATGTTAAATGTAATAAACATGAAGCTAGAGATACAGATTTTCGCACCCAAAACATTCATGAATGGTGTGAAAATTGCTCCGATATTTTATATAAACAAGTATATTCTGGCAGATACGTTGGGAACCCAAACCTAAACCTTAAGGTTTGTGAATTGTGTGGAAATCAGAAGTATAATGGTCATTGTAAGACATGTTCAAATTGTTATAAAGTATCTTCTGGATGGGTAGAATCGATTTTGAATAAAAAGCTTGTTCCAATTCTGTATTTACCATGGTGGGATCAAGGTGTTAATTGTATAGATTGTAGAAATTTTCTAAAAATTGTAAATGATTGTCTCAAATGGTGTAAAAGCTGCCAAATAACTTATAATGGATGTAGATATTGTTTAACAACAAATATTATTTTTGGAATTACAGATCAATCTCAATGTATAAAATGCAAAAGAACAAAGCTTATTACTCTTGATGCATCACTTTTAAGCAATGAAACATCATTTATAAGCAGTGGAAACAGTAATATAGATGAGTTTATTCAAGATACAAAATATAATAGCCAGATTGTTAATAGTATTGCGAAACGTTCTAGTTCATCAAGTTTATATAAAGTTATTAAGGAAAACCCTATACTTTCACGTTCTGTATTTAAATGGATACCATTTTCTCAAATTCAAAATTTAGAACAAATAGCAAAAGGTGGTTTTGGTATAATTTATAAAGCAAATTATTTAGATGGTATACCTAATTATCGTAATCAATCTAAAAGAGATAAAGAAAAAACTACTATTGCGATAAAAAGGTTTTTAAATTCAAAAGATATCAGTAAGTATTTCTTAAATGAGGTAATTATTCAATGTTTTTATATTTGAAATTATTTTTATTAAATATTTAATTAATCTAAATCGTGTTCTTTTAGTTAAGTTTGCATCATCGTTGCTGTTCTGATCGTTACGTTAATCGTGTTATGAGATGTTATGGTATTACAAAGGATTCTGAAACAAATGATTATATGTTGGTGATGGATTATGCATCAGGAGGAGATTTACATAATTATTTACAAAGTAATTTTACAAATACAACATGGAATAAAATAAAATTAGGAATTTTATGGAACATTTTAGATGGGTATATATACATAATATTTATTGTTATTTGTTATTACATTATAAATTTAAATATTTTATTAACTTATTTTGAAATTAGGCTCGAAACTATTCACAACAAGGAACTCGTACATCGAGACATTCATAGTGGAAACATATTATTTGTTGAAAGTAATGGAATACGTTATCAATGGCAAATTGGAGATCTAGGATTATCACAACCTGCAAGTAGTACTCCATTAAATGATGAAATATATGGAGTAATTCCTTATATTGCGCCAGAAGTATTTAATGGCGCTTCATTTTCAAAAGAATCTGATGTTTATAGCTTGGCTATGGTTATGTGGGAACTCACAACAGGTTGTAAACCCTTTTCCAATATCGCACATGATCATAATCTAATTTATCATATTGTTAAAGGAAAACGACCTGAGATTACAAATGATACTCCTGAATGTTATGCTAATTTAATGAAACTTTGTTGGGATTCTGATCCTTCAATAAGACCTTCTATAAAATATATACGTAATACTGTTGGTATTTGGTATTATACGAAAAAATATGATGAATTATTTAATCAAGCTGAAAAAAAACGAAAAGAATTAATAAAATCAAAGAAAATTGGTCCTGAATTTACAGGAACACATCAAAAAGCGATCTATACAAGTAGAATATTAAATTCTTTAATTTCTAGATCATCATCTTTGAATTCATTAAATATTACACAAGGTATGTTTCATATATATTATTATTAATCTCAATATCATTATTCTAACCTTAATAATTATTTAGATGAGGAATCAAAAGATGAAGGTAATTTAATTAAAAAGTTGGCCTTTTTATGAAGGATTTTATTAATTTACATTTATTTATTTTAGAATATCTTAACAAAAGAATATGAGTTTGATTTAGATACTCGAAGGTACTCTAAATATTTTGAAAAATAATTTTCTTTAAAGAATTATTGTAAATTGACTCTTAATATTAACGTTTAGGTTAGTGATAAATGCAAATTCTACAATCCAGTATTCTTCGAATACTCAACAACAGAATGCAATTTCAACGCCAAAACCTTCTAAAAAACGAAAGAATAAAGAAATCGAAGCTAAAATTCAAGTTAATAGTAAGTAATAAAATTTTATTAGTTTATATTATTAAAATAAATATGTTTTAATTCATATTACATTCTAAAATTATTTAGAAAAGCAAATTAAGACTTCTAGTGAAAATACAAATATTCTTTAATTTTTGTTTTGAATTGATAATGCGGTCTCTGAATTTCAAGATTTATAGATTACAGTATATTATTTACAAAAAGTACATTATAAATTATTGTATTTAGAATACAATAAATTTATATTGTAACTTACAAATTTCAATAATTTTAAATATTTAATTATAAAATTCATTAAAATTTGAACGGTATTAAAAATACACATAAAATGTTAACTACAGACAAAGATTGTGTACTTCATATTTATAGTTTCTTTTCTCGGTCTTCTATTCATACGTAATGACTAAATTTATGTACTGTATGTAGTTGGAAAGTTAAACTTTTTTAATTAAATACAATCAATTGGATTGGTTATTTTGAAAATTCCTAAATTATTTTAAATGATTCTAAACGTCGACAATGGTTGTAAAGTTTCGATAGTTGATAGCTAATATCCGTTAAATCATTAATTTTAACGCTTCATATTAATATCTTACGATAATAACCCTAAAGTTAACATTTAATTAAATGAATAGTTTTTACTTCGATGCTATCTCGTGACAATTTTGGAAAGAAATTAAAATTTTTCGAGGAATATGTAAATGTATAATCCTCAAGTTTAGAAAATCATTTAATGACCATTTCCAAACAATATCTGGTTCCAAGATCTCATTGTAAAAAAAGATAGTACTTTTGAAAAGAAACATTTCATCATAACCAATCTTTTTTTTCATTTCTCTAAATTGAATTCTTATAATTTCCATATTCGTATTTCTGGTGCAACATTCTAATAGACGAACTTGAATTTTAAAGTTTTAATTTAACATCATAAGAATATTAAAGGATTTTAATTCCAACAATTGAATAATTTCCACGACAAATATTTTTATACTTAAAACGAAAAGTAAGAATTCTTTCATAAGGTAATACTTTTTTCAATGTTTGAAATGCGGGCGTCAATAAATTTCATTCTATTTTTAATATTAAGGTAATACAAGTGATGTATTTATTACCAATTTTCAATTTGATAGTTAATTAATCAAGCATGAAGACAAACAGTGTCAATGAATGGCTGTTTATTTTAGAAAGGGTTAAAAAATATTTTTACTTGTTGTTCCATAAAAGGAAAGGAAATGCAAATTTGAACGAATAATTTAAATTTTAAAAATAACGAAGGACAGTTCATAAATAACAATCCACTAATAAATAAACTATTTGAAACTTTTATGCTATAATAAATTTCATTAAAAACTAAAGTTGCGGAACACCCACAAACCGTGACTATTAAATTCGTATTTAAATGTCATTAACCTAAAGTACTTGGACATTTAGTTACATCATCTTTATCACAGTCGGGTTCTTAAGGCTGTTTTAGTGGACATTTAAGTTCAACGCAGTCGACTCTGGTTCTTTAGGTTCTTCTGGACTTCATTTTCAACGAAATCGGACTCGGTTGGTTGACATGTAGTTTCATCATCTCCAACACTTGTAGGTTCTGGCTCTTTCGGTTGGAGATTTAGGATCTTGTCTTGTCACTTTCGAAGAATGCTTATTGAACTCTTCCGTTCAAGAATTGGATGGGCATAAATAACGCAATAAGAACTATATTATTAAACAAAGTTGCTTACATAAGTCATCTTGAATATAATTGAAATTAAGAAGGAATTCTTTGTTTCGAAAACTACTCGAAAATTTTTTTAGAATCATTTTTATGCTTTGTGGGTTACCAAATTTGTTGTTACCCTCCATCGCTTTTTTGTATTACCTACCTGACTCGAGGTAAGACGAAAATCATTGTTTAACAAATAAAAAAATAATTAATTATCCCTTTTTAAGAATATAATGAAGTCAACCATTTTTATCTTTATTTTTTTAATTTTGTTCCCGTTACTTACTAAAAAGGGAAAATTAGAATACCGATGGCTTCAACTTGTTTTTCAATAACCCTTAAAACTCAACCTGAAAAGTTTAATTTTCGAAAACTTACTTCTATATTTTCAATCCCTCACTTTCATTTATTCAAATTCAGTGCGTTATTACAAGAAATAAAATTAATGACACTTCAATTAATATGAAAAAAAATGTTAGAAAATGTTATCGAAAATGTCCAAAACTGCTGTCCGGAATTGTTTCATGGATAGGAAAATTAATTAATTTTCTCGAAATCATAAATGAATAAATGTTAACCGTTTATTAATCCTCTAAGTAAATTTGCAGAGAGGAAAATACCTCTTAGGATATTATTGATTGAAAGTTCGTAAATAATTGTGCTATTTATCTATAACAATAACTAGTTTGATATTAGTAGGGTTGACTCAGAATTTCTTTTAAGGTCTGGTTGTGTGTTAAAAGAAAATCAGTAATCTTAGTTAGGGATGGTAACGGTCGGTCAAAGACCTTTGACCGACCGACCGGTTAACTGACCGATTTTAACTGACCAGTTGACCGACCGGTTAATAGTAATATAATTGAGCAGTTTTGGCTTAATAGTAAGTTTTAATTTAGCCAAATATTATAATTTTGATTCTTGCTTTAACAACTCTAGCATGGCATTTTTAATTCACTTTGTCATTTTTTAGTGGCGCAGCATTATCACAGACTTTATACTTTTTTCAAAATTTCAAAATTTTAATTTTAATTATAGATAATCATAATTTACTATTTAAAACATGGTTGTCAGTCTCGGAATCGGTCGGTCAACCGGTCGGTCAAAAGACTTTAACCGACCGATATCGGTCACGGTCATAATCGGTCATGACCGTGACCAGACCATTAGCATCCCTATATGACGGCATTGAGACGTTCTCTTACAGCCTTGTTTAGTGAAAGATCATTTCTCTTAAAATCATATAGGATAGTTTAACAAAGTCATGATGATTACTACTACATTTTACTGTTTGAGTATGTTTGAGTAACCAATCACATTTTGTACTCACAAGGTTGCACTCCTCAACAAATTCTCGCCAATATCCTTCCAAGTCGTCACGTTACTTTTGTACCTGTTGAGAGAAAGAAAATGATTGTTAGTGTGCAGAATTTATTTAGGATAAAGAAGTTACATAGCCAATTCCCCTTCATCAAGGATCAGCAGACTTTACCAACGACAAAATGAACAAAATTAATTGTTAAACAGGGCGCCCGTACAGAAAAAACTGGGGATGATTACCAGCAATCGCTGTACAGTAATTCTCGTAAGGGATCAATGATCCAATAGGAGTTACCCTTCCTCTTGCAAAATAAAAACAACTCACCTTATAAAATAAAGCTTCATAATTATTTTATCTAGCAACAAGTATGCTTTTATAAAGCGGTTGAACCAACAATGATCAAGGTTCTGCCAAGAAGTATTTGAGGAAGAACTAAGAACTACTTCTCGGTGACGGAAGAGGAAACCTTGAAAAGATTTAATTAGATTTTATTGTCCGAGAGGACAAAAAGTGTGAATACAACATTATGCAATGTCCACCCCATCGCGTGATTAACAAATGAATTTTATTGATGACATATCACGAAATGTAGTATTACGCGAAATAAGAATTTTTTATAAAAAATATTTATAATTAAATAAATTAAATAAAAATTTTTTTAAAAAAAAATTTTATTTGCTTTAGTTGAGATTATGACTTGCAGGAAATATAAGTTACTTTTCTTCATATTAAGTTATTTGTTCCTTATAATTGAAGCATTTACTCCTTTAGGACGTGTGGCTCATTCCTCTATCCTAGTTCAAAATAAACTTTATTTTTTTGGCGGAGCAATTGGTGGTGACACTTGCTCAAACGAAGTTTTTTATCTTGATTTATCTCAACAATTTAATGTAGAAATTCCGATATGGACCGACCTTACAATAAGTTCAGGATTAGGATTTAGAAGTTGCTGGGCAGCTGCTGCACTATCTAATAATGATAATAACCCGACTATTTACATAATTGGAGGAATAATGCAAAATCAAAATAATGAAGATTCATTTACTTCTTTTGTATGTGCATTTAATTTAAAATCCGGACAATGGTATATACCTGTAATGAAAGGAATAATACCAGAACGACGTAGAGAATTTCAAGTTGTTGCTGATGATTTTGGAAATATTTATGTTTTTGGTGATGCTGCCGATAAGTATTTAGGATCAAACATTGTTCAATTTTTAAATAATACGGCAATATTAAATACAAATGATTTAACTTGGTCTTATGGCCCTATTGTCAATGCACCCTTACCGCGAATTGGTTATACTGCGACAATATTATCAAGTGGTGTTATTGTATATATTGGAGGTCGTGAGCGTAATAATGATAACACTGTAAGTATAGTAGATATTAATCAACTTTACCTTTATGACACCAAGTTATCATCTTGGTTAGTAGTGGTACGTGCTTTTATTATATTATTATGAACTCCTTTGTGAAATTTAAATTTTAAATTTTATTTAATTTATTAAGCAAGCGAAAAGTAATGTTCAAATTGACTCTCGCTTTTTACACTCGGCTGTACTAGGTATATCAATATATTATTAGTTTCTGATACAAGAATTTATTTTTTAGACATTAGAAGTTATACTTGGGTTGATAAATTTGAACTCGAACCTGCACCGCAATCAAAATCTCCAATTATAACTTCTGAAAATTCAGAAAATAAATTAAGTAAAAAAATGAAAATTATAATAGGTACTATAAGTGGAATTGTCGGTGTCACGATCCTTTTGGTAATTGGAATTATAAGTTATAAACGGTATCAAAATCAAAAAAGAAATCATGATAGTAACATTATGAGGATTTCAGGCAATTTTTCAATTTTAAATGGTTAAAATCATAAATAATTTGATAGATTTAAATTATTCATATTTCTTTATATATCCAATGATTTTAGATACCCAGATTATCAAGCTCCTTTTGTCAGGTGAATTTATAGTATATTTACATGTAATTTCTTAATCAAAAGCTTAAATGAAAAAAAAAAAATATAATTTTAATAAATTGAAATAAATTAATAAATATTACTTTTTAAAAGAGCAGAATAATTTAATAATAAATTCAGTTGATTGAGTAAATTCAAATTTAATGAAAGCGGCTTTAAAAGTTTAAAAAATTTTTTTTTTTGATGCAATTATGAATTTGACGTTATCTTTCGAATCTGGTTATTTCTTACATTTTTTGTGCGATCCTAATGATTAAGTAATTCGACTTTAGTAACATTTTCTTTCTAAAGTGCATTTGCAGAATACTATTTTTCATTCTTGAAGCAGAGTTAACTATTTACAATAAGGTCGCCTAATATATAATTTTATTCTTGCCTCATTGACAATATTTCGTCTTTTTCTTATATGAACACATCATAAAGTTTTAGTACCTCAGTTATACGTCATCTGATTACTTCATTATTTGTATCTGAACATTCATAAAATGGTAAACCCTTTACCTAGTTTCAATGGTGGATTAAATGATTGATATTCTAAGCATCAATCATAAAAGAATCTTTTTAACGTGAAAGTACTCCGTTATAGCCCACCCGTATATGATTTAAATTTAATTTTATAAATTCCAAACAAACCAACCATTTTTAAACTCAATTTAAAGCAAATGAATTTTTTTTTTGTTTTGCCAATGTAAAATCTGAAGAATTTACCCAAAAGTAACCTACAAAAAAATAAATAATAAAAAATAAAAAAATATTAAAAATACCACAGGCAGGCCTTCTTAACCATAAATAAAAAAATAATAATAAAAATAAATATAAAGACATCAAATCCACAACAAAATAAAAAAAAAAATTTATATTACTAAATATACAAAATAAAATAATAATAATAAATAAAAAAAAAGACATACCACAGCCTATCATATTAGTATCTAAAAAAAGATTTCACAAATCTTACAAAAAAAAATATAAAAAGAATTAGTTTATTTGTTGTATAAAAACTAGATTAGGTTTGATGGCAACTTCGCTGCCGCCAGTTGTTAGCTATATTAAATTTAATTCCGCTCAGAAACACCATAAATTCGCATGTAAATTGTATTCGATATTTGCAGTTAGTCCTTTGAAGTTCATTTTGACAGGTGACAGGTTGTCTCGATGTCAGGCTGTCCTAATAATTATTTTATTTTACAAATATGAGATGGAAATCTGAATATACTACGCTCGCCCCTTGTATTTGCATACATAATCTTAAAAAACCTTCCATTATCCCTTCGAGATATTTTCGCTTTCGCCGTTTTAACATTTAAAATTCATATTTGTGATTTCGTTTATTTTTATTTTCCGATTTTTCTTATTATTTTATTACCAAATTTTTCGTAATTTATATGAAAAATCTAGAACCAAAGACAAAAAAGTATTGGTGCTCGCATTGACGCACGCATTGTCGCACAAAATGATCAGACTTAATAATAAAAAAAGTTGCGAATTTAATTAAATTTCTTCAATTATTAAAATAAAATTGTTGCTTTATTTATTTATTCTTTATTTTTTATTTTGCATATAGGAATTAGGCGATTTTAACAGAAAAGTTGCTATTACTATCAAAAACCTTTCGCCACAAGTAACTCTGGAGTATCCGGTAGTTTATATTGAATCAGAAACGTTAAATTATGGGCTTCCTATGAATCAACTAACGAGTGATAAGGGTTAGTTTGGGGTGCTCATAAGATTTCTGGCTTTACCGGAGGAACTGTAGGGGTTATTGTATACTATCTTAAAGATCGTAATGAATCTTTGGCCTTCATGTGGAGCGTCCCATTTAACTACGGTTTTTAAGGTGTGTCAGAGCTAACAAAGGTAAGATTGATCTCCAAGCTTTACTTATCCAAACTTATCATCACGATATTTATCTTGTGTCATTGTTCTAGAATTATATGAAAGGATTATCATGACCTTCCCCATGAAGGTGACAATAATATCTATCGCGGAATTCTAAATTCTGATCTTCTATACTCGGGATCCATGGGAACTCTGGCACCACTATTTAAGTTGAGATTCTAAATTATAAAACTATTAGTACAGCTTCTTCCGCTTCTTTCAGCGAAAAAAAGTTGATAAAAACATTTCTAAGTTTATGATGTAAATTCATTCGAGTTTTGGATTATCCTTAACCTTTTTTTAAAAACAAAAAAGTTATTGTTTGCTCTTTTAGGAAATTTTAAAATATTACGAAAAGTCACGTGAACAGTTATCATTTACTTAAAGTTGCGAGACCATTGTTAGGAAAATCAGGCACGGGGAATTTTTTAACAAAATTTTAATTTTTAGTTTTTGATGTTATTATAAATTTAATCTCTTATTTATAAAAGTATTTAACATTACAGGATGTAAGTTATTCTTAACAAGAAATTGATACCGAAATATATATTAGCAACATTTAAATCAACTAAATTTTTATTTTAAATATAAAAATGTTTAATGATAATATTGTAGGGAGTAAGTTGTTTTATCATTTTATTAATATTTTATATTAAATTAAATGCAACTAATTATCTATTTATTATTTGATAAATTGCAGAAAGTAAATATATTTTTATCGGTTTTTAATTATTTTAATTCATTAAAATTAAAATTTACTTAAACTAAATTAAATATGTTAATTTTAGATTAAATTTACTAAATTTTTTGCTTTTAAAATTATTTTATAATTACATTGCAGCTAATTAGTTATTTTTTTTTTCTTTATTAATATTTATAATAAATTTATTAATATTTTGTTATAATTAATAATTTTTTTTTTCTAATTAATCTATTCATTTTTATATTTGTTTTATTTTAATTTACATTTATGAATTTATTTGAAAAAATATTTAATATTGAACAAACCAATTTCTTGTACTCACAGCATAAGATGGAAATAATTAAGAATAATCACAATATTAAAGAAAGAAAATATAATTCACATAAAAATTATTGCATGATTTCTTCAAACTTGTCAACCATCCTTGCTGGCAACAAGAATTTATTTACTAGAGGGTATACATTTTTCAAATGTAATTTATCATTTAATTCATTTCACTCAAAGATGGTTAAATTTCTCATTAATTATATTATTTAACTTCAATTATTTTTATTAATTCTAATTTGATATAGACAAATATAATATAAATATAAAAGTAATCTATTTATCTCTATAATAATTCTCTATTCTCTCTACCAAATTGTGCTCAAGAGTGAATGCTAGAGCATATGACCATTTTTCCTGGTTGAATCACCAGAACCTCTCTTCTCAATTCTCATTTCAACAACTTCAACTCCCTCATCCTTAGTGCTATTCTCACATGTAGCTGTAAGTTCTTCTTTAATTTGATCAGGACTGCCAAAATATTGGTTTTAAGTTGCTTATCTATTAGATAAGCTTTGATATAAGTCAAGTAAATATTTGCAATTTTAGTCCAACATTCACTGCAATTCAAATTCTTTAGAATTTCTTTGGTAGATCCATCAGATAGAAATAAGATCTTCTCAACAAGAGATATAGCAATATTTGTATCTCTATTACTTTCTTTCTTAGTGAATTCAAATACATTTTGAACAATTCAATATAACAAGATCTTATTAAAAAAAAGTTTCAAAATATCATTAGCACTCGTAATTATTTTAACATTATATATATATATATTTATTTAAAGTATTTCTATGTATCTCTTTATCATTCTTGAGATAAGTGGCTTCATGATATGAAATACTACTATAATAAGTGATAAATATACCGTTGTGACGGGTAAAATTTTAGATAGATTTAATTGGTAGAATATGAAGTCAATTTTATTGCCATGTAGATCTTCTATGAAGATCATTTTGTCCATTTTATTGCCGTCGATCAATTATGTAA
>CAJVPP010000230.1:0-39181 GCA_910592005.1 Funneliformis mosseae | reverse complement strand
TTGTGTAATGAAATCAGTAATCATCTACTATAACGAATAATTCGTTAACGCTATAACGAATTATTCGTTATACATTCTGCATAATTCGTTATAGTGTTAACGAAGATTCTTATAACGAAGTCCTGATCGGCTAGATCGGCAACTTCATTATATCGAGGTGTGACTGTATTACCAATTTGTATATAAATTTCTCCTAATTTTTAATATGCTTTATTAAAGGCATCAAAATCATCATAATATAAGTTGATAAAAATTTTAAATGCTTCATATTCTGATTTGGTAATAGTTGAGGCGTAATTATATATTCAACAGGAAATTTATATTGTAAAAAAACATGTTAGATATTATGATGACTATTGAAAATATATACAATCTCTTAAATTGTAAATTCAGAAATTGATGGAATGTGGCTATTATTATCTTTAATCCATATATGAATATGATAAATTATTCCTAAACATTGATTATTTTTCTTAAATCTTCTAACCATAGCTTATTACTTAAGTTTGAGCTGGATTTTTACACTAAACTCAACCTGTTATAGACCTCTAATATATATATTAAAATCCTTTAACATATCATCATATTTATTATTCTTATTATTTCTTAAATTATTTTACTTATCTAAACAGTGATAAACTTAAGATTAAAATTTCTTATATATTATTTTTTGTTATTAAGTTATTATTGCATTTAGACAAATTGAATGTTAAAGTTAATAATATTTTAAAAAAAAAAAAAAAAGATTAGTTGTATAACTAAAATAAAATTTTTTTTAAAAAATTTTAAAACTGTTTATAATTGAAAATATTATTTATAAAACTGTCTTTAATATATTAGATAAGAATTTTAAATTAAATTTTATATATAAATGTTTTATTTATAAAATATTTTTTTTTAAAATAATTTATTATTAAGAGAAATATAAAAAAAAGATTATTATAAATATGAAATGTAACAGAATGTTAAAAATATATTTTTTCTTATTTTAAAATATAATAAAAGTAATTTACACATATAAAAATATTTTATTCTTAGTAAATATTAGTTAAATTTAAATTATAGTATAAAGTATAATTAAAAATTAATAATTTATAAAAGATAACTTATTTTCAAACTTTAAGCATAAAATTGTTTTTAAAACATTTAAGAAAACTTAAAATATTTTGATAAAAAAACCCTTTCCGCTGATCCTCAATTTTAATATGACCAGAAAAAAAAATGGAAACAACAATAACAACAACAAGTCTAATAAGACTCGTTCTTCTTTCCCTAACAACGACCAACAGCAATGACCTGCTGAGAAACAATTTATTGAACCTCCTTAACCAACTGAAACTTTGTCTTCAAAAAATGTCACGTCTTCTGATATGAAACTTGACACGACCACTCATCCACTTAGCGACAAAAGAAAGGCATCTGAAACTTCCTTGTCCTCTCCAAAAGCCCTGATAGATATCGATCAAGCTTTTGACGCCACTGAAAACGGCCTTGATGACGAAAAAAATAAGCAAGTGGTATTCATCTTGAATGAGAAACAGAAGCTCCAATTTACTTTGCCTACTGTGTCGCTGAACATTTCTTTCCAGCCAAATCTAATCAAGAAAAACAGAATGAGGCGTGTGACATATTCACATTACATTATGCCTCTTTCATTGGTGCATCAGTACACACTCACCCTGACGACCCTAATAAAAAAATTGTCTGAATTGGATTTACCTCGTGTGATGAAGCCAATCATGCAGTCACCCTCAAAATTCCTTGTTTGAATAATGACACGTTTTCATCTCTGATCACCAAACTAGCCGCAAAATACAATCCAGATTTATCAATTAGAGTAACAGAGATCCCAATCTCTACCACAGAATCAAACTTAAGATCTACATTCTCTTTTTTTGGAAAGATCACTAAATGTACTATGTCTACCAAAAATCTATGACAACGAGCAACAATTACTTTTGAAGAAAACACAGACATGACTACCCTGAATAAACTTAACAGTTACTTCGTTCTAAAAGACCTTGTCAGAGTTCATCCTTGCATAATGTCGAATGAAGATGTCAGAAAAAAATCCCAATTCTCCTTCAAACTCATGAACTTACCTTTCGACACCAACGGCTGTCATCTCATCTCGATCGGCAATGTAATTGATGCTATCGCTTGGATCATTCCTAAATCACGTGTTAACTATCGCAACCTTTAGTATGCTATTTTTACTTTAAAGACTAAGAAATGATGGATATCGCCAAAAATGGAGAAACTTTCTATCTTGATAGAAAAAGATTAATTTAGGCAGATCTGAACTCAAAATTATGTTTTATTTGCCAAACTTCTAGTCACCAGTCACAAAATTGTTGAAAAAAAAGATCATCTCCTAGAGACCACCAAACACAACAGCTTTACCAAAGATTCTAACTGGCATAATTCTGCAATTATCAGGCCCCTATTAACAAACCAAAACCATTAAATTCTAACAAATCAACACTAAATACAACAGATCAAACCAACAAAGTTCCATTGAAACAAAATAATGACCCAAAGAACTCAAATACAAATCCTAAACCTGTAAATATTACTCCTAAACAGCCAATTAACAAACCAAATTCCCCTCCTACTTTTTAGTCTAACAAACCTAAGCAACCATTTATCAACAAGAATGAAGAAACCTTGGATGCAAGTATTCATACTCACAATTCTTGGGCGAATAACTACGATCAAAATTATAATTACCATCATCCTAATGACCACAACAATCAAAATGAACAACCTGATATGCTAACCAAAATTTCCAACCAACTTGAAACCATTGCATGCCAGCTAGCCAAAATGGATCGTGATATATACTGCACCATTGAAAGAGTCAAAACTGTTGAAACCATTCTTAATATTGATACGCTTTCACCCCACTAGGCCGATCTACTTAATAAACACTTTAATGAAAATGGCATAGAAACTGAAGAAATACATGAATTTGTAGTTGGCCCTAACATTAAAGATAATATAGTCAAAAAACAAGCTGCTGAAATCGTCTACCTAAAAGAGGAAAATGCCTATTAAAAACCAGCTTAGAAGACAACTTCTCCAAATTGAATAATGCAAGATTGGCCATCATGAATATGCAACGTCTTCTCCAAACTCAACTCAAAATCGACCCCAATGCATTTATTGATATAGATAAAGTGACCCCATCCTCCAGCTATACCAAAGATGTGAATGGAGTTTTCGCCCCGCCTTCACCTAAATATCTTTAATGATTAGTACAATAAAGGATGATAATAGAGCTGGCCCTAGCAGTTCAAATAACACAGATACTACTAATTTTTTTAACAACAATTTAGATAATCCTTCGATCAACAATTTTCCTCATATTAATATCATAACACACAATGTTTGTTTATTTCTCCAATCACATAAACAACAAGCGTTAATTAATCACTACAATTTTGACAAACTAGACATCATCGGTATTCAAGAAACAAATTTTAAGTTGAGCAATAACGTCCTCAGTTTTAATAACTCAATCTCGTCTCAATATATTTCTTTTTTTAACTTCGAAGATACTCAAACATCTGGTACAGGTATCAGACTTTTAATCAACAAATGTCTCACTGATCACATTTATAAATATAACGGAAAATATAGACGCATAATTTTTGTAGACTTCCAATTTCGAAATAAGTTTCGTATTCACCTTATCAACTGTTACATTTCGAGTTCAAACAAAACTCTGTGAAAACAAACATACAACGATACTATCAAACTGATCGCTGAAGCAAAAGGCCTGAATATGGAAATAATTTTATTAGAAGATTTTAACGCAGTGCCTAACAGACCCAGCAATATATCCCATGCTAACTTGTTCTTCTCACAGTTAGACAAATTACAGCTCTTTAACGTTTTTGACCTAATCTATGATAATGCTAACCAATTTTTTCCCTCCTTCTTTCACTCGGCAAAATACCAACCAACGAGAATTGATCATATTTACTGCTCTTCACTTATAGCTGTAGGTATTAATTTCACAGATACAACTGCAGTTGACTCACATATCTCGGATCATTCAATCATTTTCACCAACATAAGTATTGCTGAAATCAACGTATCAGCCAAAACCAAAAACCAAATTAAGAAGAAAGCTTACCAATACGATCAAATAGACAACAAATCCTGGAATAAATTCTCTAAACAAGTTGATGCTTACGTTAATAGCTACTAACTCACTAATCTTTCCTCAGAAAAATTGCAATCAAAATATGCTTTGAACTTCTTTTGGGACCTTATCCAAGGATGCATCATCAAAGCTGCAAAATAATGTATACCTATACGACACTCCTCATCCCATTCAAGAGATTTATGTCCCCGTTTATTGAAAAATATGTATAAATAACTGATAGCCATCCAGAAACTACAACATCTTACCAAGCAAGGCCTTCGTACATACGCTATTCCAAAAAATTAGATGACTATCTATCAACAAGCATTTCTACTGATCTCACACTACAAACTTCCCTGGTCCACCATTATTTCACCAACACTACAAGACTTAAAAAATGCCTAACCATTCCTTTCTGACCTATACAGAGTTCATATAATTGCAATCAAACTCGAGAAAGATAAACATAAATCCAAACAAATCAAGGCTGCGCTAAAATATTGCTGCGATAACTTTCATAATAATCAAGCTAGAATGTTTGACTCCATTCTTGGCAGAAAATGTCACACCATAATTCTTGATCGATGCCTAGATAATTTAGCCAATGATCTTGGCCTATTAACAATGGCAGATGAAGTCAAACGGAAAACTAATCAACACTTTCAATAAACCACAGGTACATATCATCATTTTATTGAGCTCACTAACGATTGGAAACCTTGGTATGAACCATTTTCCTCTATCAATGAATCGATATATGATCACCTTATGGCAGTGATGTACATTCTTGATGTTCCAGAGATTTGTTGTCCCAGCTATATGTCCCAGCTATATATCCCAACCTATTTCACACTATATTCCAAAGGTCCTATCTGTCCCATCTATGTCTTATCAGCATCCCATCAGTGTCCTATCAATGTCCGATGACAACACTGCCTTATGGACTCACCAAAAAAAGATGAATGGTATCAACTCCTTAAAATGCTACCTAATGATAAAGCGCCCGGCCCTTCTAAAATCTCAAATGAAATGCTAAAACACTTAAGTCCTAAAATGAACAAATCTTTTGGATGTTAGCTTGCGCATGTTTGATATTGTCCTGTATGCCTGATCATTGGAACCTCACCTTCGTATACCCTATCCCTAAACTAAAGCCCTGGGAATACAACCTCAACAATACTCGCTTTATAACTTTATTAGAATGCCCACGAAAAGCATTAGTCAAATTAATTAATAAACGTTTATTAGATACATTGTCCAAGAAAAATGTTCTAAAAGGTTATAACTTCGCTGGTCTGCCTTTTTGCTCTACGTTCGAACCAATTCATATCATGGAGAATATCAAATACGATCATCTTTCGAATAAAGAAAAAGATCTTTGGATTTTATTTCAGGACATATACAAGGCCTATGATTGTGTAAACCTTACCATGCTCCTGCATGCACTCAACCGTCTTAAACTTCCTAACGCATTTCTGAACTTTGTTACTTCACTTTTTTCAAACTGTCTTAATCAGATTTTTACAACGTACGGTAACACTGATTTATATCCCGTTTTTTCAAAAATCGATCAAGGAGAGATTATCTCTCCAATTTTGTGGTATATATACTACGATCCCCTACTTTGTCACATTCAAAATACTTCACTTGGTTATAACTTAACTACAGAATGGTATCTTAATATCAATTTTCCAACTAAATCTACAATGTCAACCAACATTTCCACACTTGCATATATGGATGATACGCTCTGGATTAGTAAATCCAAAGAAGACTTAAAATCAATCCTTTCTATAGCAGATGACTTCTATTAACTTAACAGTATACTTGTCAATTAGGATAAGTCTATCCTTTTCACCTCAATTCTTATCGCCCAACTGGTACACTTCAAACTTACACATAACGAAGAATGGATTAAACTTTTAGACTTAAAAACGTCTACTTGATATTTAGGCATTTAGATTTCACTACTTCCTAACAGCCCTTTTATTCGCCAATAAGTTTGCAATGAGGTAGCAGCCGCTGCTACAATTATGAAAAAAAAATATATTACTGACAAATAACTTACAATTGTATTTAATTCAGTCTTGTTACCACATATTTTATATCGTTCATAATTAACTTTTCTCGACTACAAATTTTATGACAGAATAATGGGAACATACCGGAAGATCTTTCAATCAGTCATGAATATGACCAAAAGCACCCCATCAGCCATCATTCACTTCTCGCTATTCTATAACGTAACACATTTATTTTCAGCTCAACTTCAAGCGAAAATTGCTAACTTCACAAAAATAATTAATAATAAAGGCCTTCTAGAAAATACTACGTTAATTCGTAGTCATTAACTCCAAATTAATGAATGGCTAGTTCAATCACCACTTGCTCAATGGCCCTATGATGCCACTTACAAGTTCAAAGACTGGTGGTCTGCATTATTATCAAACTTGAAATCACTCGATATTACAGTAACTAACAGTCAAATAAATGATAACGCCATAATCAGAGGTTATACACCCCTGATTATTATATATGGCCTTGCATCCTTTAGAAAACATGCTGACAAACTAAGAAAGAAAAACCTGATGTTTATTGATCAGATAACTACTTCAGATGGATTAGCTCTCTTTACCTTACCTGACCTCAAATTTTCAACAGTCGCACTTATTCTTCTAACACCACCAATATGGTTCATTGACCTTCAGAATCTAGTGCTGCATAACAATTCTAATAGAAACATCCTACCACAATACCAACATCCTCATAATAACATCATTCGTACTAGACTTCCAGTTCATATCAAAAGTATGATTCACTTTACAGTAGGGTGGCACCTGCCTTCTAATTCGTCAGTAGTTGGCAAAGTACTTAAGATAGACTCAAACATTTTACATATACAATACTTTCATTTTCAAGTAGAAACTTCTTGGAAATCTGTTCTCATCACGTGTAAAAGCTGTTCTATGAATGACAATACCACTTTTATATCTTTCAATATGAGAAACAAAAATTATTCGTACTTTGTTAAATTAGCACTACCCTTATATTCATTTTTACATGCATTACTTACGTATAACCTTGGTTATCTTTATTCCCTTTCCCTATATATGATCTTCAAAATGGCTTTTTTTTAATTTTAAAATTTATTCAGATCCCGCTTTTAATATTAAACCTTCTACACCTTCGATTAACGTAGCTTCGTCAAATATTTTTACCTCTGATATAGCTACTCAGTTAGATAATTTATCGATTTTGTTTTCACAATCAACTATTCTTTCATTTTATACTGACGGTTCTCTCTCTAATTTAGGTAGTTCTTCATCTTGTATAGGGGTTGCCTGATTATAAGTCAATCCATCAGAATCTCTTCATTCCTTCAATACTTCTATTACCCTTCCCCAACCATCTTTCTCTCTAGCTGAATTAGTAGCGGTTCTGGCTGCAGTTCATATTTCACCCTCTAATTCCAATATTGACATTTTCACAGATTCATTAGTTACTATAGCCTCTTATTTAAAAATGAATTACTTTTTTACATACACTCCCACTTACAACCCCATTTTTAAAGTTTCAAATTATCCTATTTGGTGTTCACTCTTTCGCCAGCTCAAAGAGAAAAATATAGATATCACATTCTATAAAGTCAAAGCTTATGCTGATAACTATTATAATAATGAAGTTGACCGATTCGCCAAAGAAATAAGTCCACCTATAACTCTAGTACAGATAAAATTAGGTTTCGACTATACGTTCCATTATAATAACCAAATTATTTTGACGTCTTCACGACATTTTACCAAAGACCTACTCAACTCCATTGACTTTCATAACATTCAACTACTTCCACATTTTCAAAAATACTCAACCCTAGAGGTAGACTGGATTAATACTGCCTTCGTGTTTAATGATAATGAAAGTGACTCTGTCATATCCTATAAGGCTTTCTCTATATGAAAATTTAAAATCAAACTTCTGCTTGAACTCCTCTCTTCACTTAAGATACTCAAAAAGCATCATTCTGATTTATATGATTCTTCATGGTCCTGCCTTAAATACCTTACTAATTTGGAAAATTTTGATCATATTTGGCTTTACCAACATACATTACAATAACTCAACGACATTTTATTAGATACCATCGCCTTCCTCTCTTAGCATTTGTCTGAACTCAATCATCAATTTGATATAGCAAGCATCATTTCAATGGATATTTGAAACCTCGATCTTATATACTCCTCTTTTAATTTTATTGACTTCATAAAAGGTATAGTTCTGTCCTTGCTTACAATGAAACTACATCAAATAGTAAATAATAAGTCACTCGTCCGTGGTTTACTTTTCTTAACATACCACTTTACACATGAAAAAATCAAAGTTCTTTGGCTCAATCGATGTGCTACCCTCAAAAAATTTGAAGATGAACACAACTTGTCCCTCAAGGATCGAAAAGCAAATACTGTATCAACTGGCTTCCCTGACCTCACCCCTCACATCTTTATTATCCCTCCCTACTTTCATAAATCATTCCTTTTTGGTTCGTATTGATCAAATTTTTGGATCAGTAGTAATCAGGCCCCCAATACTAGATGGTTGAACCTATTTTAAATTAATTTAGGGTAGGTTAGTCTAGAACGGTGCAAGGTTGGTTTTGATTTAGTACTTACTAGATAGAAATTTTTGTACTCTCTTATTTGTAATTTATAGTTTTACTTTACTCTTAATAAAGATTGTGCAAAACTATTGTACGTTAAAAAAAAAAAAAAAAAGAATAATAAAAATTTTAAATTGATTTATAAAAATTATATTTATTTTATTTAAAAATAAATTTTAATTAAATTATTTATTTGTATAATATAAGATCTTTATAATAGAAAAAATAAATAGTTAAAAATAAGTTAATATTAAATCTAATATATTTTAATCTATAATATTATTTAACTTATATTAGTAATTGATATTTTAATAAAAAATTTTTTAAATATATTTTATATTTTAGTATTTTATTTAAATATTTATTATACTAATATTAATAAATATAATAAATAAAAATTTTAAATAAAAATTTTAAAAAAAATTGTTTACAGTTAATTCTTTATAAATATATTCTCTTAGAATTATATTTTATTTATATATAGATATTTTGCAATAAAAGTAAAAAAAATATTAAAAAAAAATTTTTTACTTTATAAACTAAATACTATTATTTTTTTAGTAAATAAATCCATATTTAATATTAATTCAAAAGAAATTTTTTTGGTAGTTTTCTTCCTTTTTATTGAAAAGTATTCATATATAATATGTAATTTTCATAATTTAATTTTTTTGAAAAGATCACACTAAAAAAAAATACTATAATATTATACTATAATAAATAAATATTTTTTCTATTTTTAAAAATACTAAAATTTTACAAATTTAATTTATTTAATTAGAAAATAAGATTATAAAAATGATTTTATCATAAAAATTATAGTAAAAGTAATAAAAATAGTTCTTTACAAAAAAAATTTGCAATAATATTTTTAGGATACTTATTTACTTTAATATATTTAATAAATTTTTTTATTTTTATTTTCTATAAATTATAAATAATGAATATTTATAAATTTATATAATTTTTTTAGTTTATTAATGCTTATTTTATAAGATATAACTGGAAATATTTTGAAAATAAAATTGAAATATAAAAGTTATGATAAATGTATATATAAATTTGAATTATTCTTATTTACACAAAAAAATGATTATCTTAAATTATGCAAACTTACATAAGTAAATTTCTAATATATTGTAAATAGATCAGAAAATTAGTTATATAATGTAAATAGTAAAAGATGTATTTAGCATTAATTCATTAACTTTTAAGAAGTGTATTTAGAAAGTAGGTGTATAAGTTGCTTGTTTAAACTTATTTTGGATTTGACAAAATGTCAAAACTTTAGTTTTGTTAATTTTTTACTAAGGTTTTGATATAATTTTGAATTTTTATAAGCTTTGATATAGTTTTACCTTTTTCAGAATTTTGTAGATTTATTAATAAAGATTTAATATATTTTTACTAAATTTTACTTTTTTCATTTAGACAACTTGTAAAACTTCTAGGTTTTATTTAGCAATCTTATGTGTGTATTTATAGGTAATATATTTACAAAAAAAACTGTATAAAATAAATCTATTAATAAATAATTATATAAAAAAAAATTATTAATAAGAACTTTTGATAAAATTACTAAATTATATAAAAATAGATATTATTAATTAATTATTAAATCTTTTTTTAAATTTGAAAATTAAAATAAATATAAGATTATATAAGCTTTTAAATTAAATTTTATTTATATGTAAATTTATTATTTATTATTTTAATACCCTATATTACAAATTATATTAGATGATAATAATAATATATATATATAGAAGGCGATCAATAGAAAAGGGGAGAATCTAAATTTTTGATAAATTTTTTTTAATTGGTCCACTTGGCTGATCACAATCATGTGCTCAAAATTTGCTTAGGAACTAAAATTAGCAAAATTTGACGCCCTTCACATATATTTAACCTTTGATATTTACAAATAAAGTAACCTTGAAATTTTTATTAAATAATAATATTAAATGAGAAATCTATTTTATTATACATATATAATTTTTTTTAATTAATAATATTGATTTCTAAATGACTTAAAAAGAATTCCGTAATCGTATATATTTTAATATTAATTTGTTACAGAATTAATAAAACAAAAAATTTGCAATACTAAAGCATCAATATTTAATTATTATACAATATGATTGATCGTTTATTTTTTTTTCTGTTCTAGTATCGAAAAATCAAATTGAAGAAAAAAAAAAAAAAAAAAGGAAAAATTCTATAAAAAAATGTATATACAAGAATAAAAAAAATTAAAAGAAAGTAAAAAATTATTTAACAAGAAATAAAAATAAATGAATGAATGAATGAATAAAAATGTTTTAATATAGAACGCGTACAAAAAAAATTCTTATCTAATTCCAAAATTTTTATTTTTTATTTTATTTTAATATTTTTATTTTTTTTTTTTTTTCCAACTAGAAACTAATAGTAATATTATACTTTTGATTTTTTAACCGAGGAAAATATCTCGGATAAAGAAAAGTTTTCAAACAAAAAACAGGCTAAACAGCCCAATTGTCCTTTTCGTTTGATATGATTATAACAATGTTCAAGAAAATAAGGTTTCCGACATTTTCATTAATTTTATAATTATATAGAAAAAGAGAGTGTTCGCACTAATATCTTTGAGGTGTGGATGTATATATCATCCCTTGTATTATAGTAGATGAGGGAATAGGTGGAGGTAACACCATCTGATGATGATTATGACCGCAATAGGGTGGAACAAAGTTGTTGACGCCAGCGTCATGCATTGAAGAATTTGATTTTAACGAAGGATGAATGTTCCACTTTTGTTGAGGTAAATAGGATTGTTGAAGGTAAAACTGCTGTTGATAATATTGATGATGAAGTTGCTGTTGGTTATGATAAACTTGAGCTGATATGGGAGTAGCTATTGAAGAAGAAGATCCTGAAGAACAAGTTGAGGTTGAAGAAAGCCTTCTTCCATATTGGTCTCTTTTTATCTTTAGTGGAGCAAATGTTTCATCGTTTACTGATGTAGTTTCATCGTTAGGAACATGATCATCTTTCTCTTCTTCATCAGTATCCATATCGTCGTCGCCACTCAACGCTTGACAATAATCATCGATATAAGAAGATGGATATGATAGAGTGTAATTTGAGCTCGATGATGATGATGAAATGATAGTAGGTATTGACATGGAATTAACACCTGTATTATATATTGAAAGAGAGGAAGTAATTGAAGCTTGCGTAGTTTGTTGAGAATCTTGATTTATAAGGTAAGAATCCTGTCTCGGAGGAGGTGTTTGATGTATTAATTGTGAAAATTGAGATGAAGTATGTAGGTTTGGATATGAGAGAGCTCTTTGATGTTGAATGGTTGGAACTTTCAAAGCGTCTATCATAATTGCTTGATTCTTATTCAATGAAGGAGGTTGTAAAAAGATTCCAAGATGAAGTAATAGGTCTGACTCTTGAATTCTAAGGTCATAATCTAATAAGGAGAGCAATTGTCTTTCCATTAGATTAACTTTTGCGACAGAGTAAACGCCTGAAAATCTTGCCCAATACTTGTTTCTTGGTGATGAATCGTTAAGGTATTTTCTAGATGATAAAAAAAATAAATAAATAGTTTGGTTAGAAATGAATCAAAATAATAATTATAGTAATGATGGTAATATCTCGTGAAAAGATAAGAAGTATAAAATGGGAATCTCATTTGATGCAATGACATGCCATAAATACATGAAACAATATTATAACAAGTTTACATAGCAAACAAGAAATAACAAAATCCGAAAACTTACGAGGTAACAATTAAGGTAGCAAGAAAGACTCTATGACGAGTACAGTGCATTCCTATAATTAAAAAGAAAAAGTTTAGTTAGTTATGCGTTATAAACTAGTAAAGAGACCAGTTTGTCAAAAAATGATTTAATACAAATTTGGAAGTATCAATAAACACGGCCGAAAAACTCATTATCCGAACTGATAATAATGGTCATCTCCATTCCCATAATACTATTGAAACAATGAGCCTCCCAACTAATCGTTGATAATCGTGGCGAGAAATTTTCCCTTTCCTTTTTTTTTTTTTTTTTTTTTTTTTTTCTCCTTTTTTAGTTTCTTTTATATTTTACTCTATTTATTTATTTATTTATTTATTTTTAAAGTAAACACATCATTTTCTATAATCTATATAAATTCGGCCGTAAAATTTCCATATGCGTCAATCAAAACGATCAAATGGGCTATTCATAAAGCAGTCAGCCCATGTCACGTGATAAGCCAATCATTACATCATGACCAATGAATCAGAGACGGAATAAACCTGATTTCCAAGCCGTGTTTAATGAAACTTGTAATTCATACAATGACATACCTCTTGCAAGTTTTGGTAATTTTTTTTGCAAACGATCCAAGTAAACGATTGTTGTAAGAAGGGTCGCGGTTGATACGTTTGAATTCTTTACCAGACAACGTATGAAGTTGTTTAAAGGAGGTAAAGGATGTTGATCGTCGTCACCAAAATTTGGTGATTGTTGTATTGAGATATTTTGTTTTGTAAGAGGATCGCAAGGAATAACTAACGCTGCCTTTTTTGTAATATATGCTAAAAAAAAAAAAAAAAAAAAACAACAAAATAAACATTTAGCAAAATATAATTCAAGATGGAGGAGAAAAAAAAAAAAATTTACCTATCATCTGTGAGGTAATAGGACCGTTAACCAAATTTTTTAAAGCGGCACTTGCCATGATAAATTCAGTTTCTTTTTAAAAGTTGAAAATTTTAAAAAGAAATATAAAAGAGGAAGAGAAAAGAAGCAAGGCAATATATCAAGACTGTCTTAAATCGTAACGAATTTTGCGAAGGTAAAAATAATGGAATGATGGTTGTTTATATATAAATGGGGGCTTATTATATAAATACAATTAAAGTAGTATATGATGAGGTTTTCATTCAGAGTTAAAAGGAGTTTTTAAATGAATTATTGATAAGAATCGCGAGGGATTTACGGTAATTTGTTTTCGCGAGGAAAAAGTTGGACGAATAATATAATGAATAAATTGTAATTGTAAAAATCGAATAAAATTTGTCAAAGTTTCAATGGAAAGAAAAAATTTTTTTTTTTTTTTTTTTTTTTTTTTTTTTTTTTACAAGAACAGGAGGGAAATGATGGGAATGTGTAGTGTCTTTATATTAAAAATAATTCGGAATTGTAATAAAGACGGCTTTTACGGTTTTTTATGCATAACAAAAAAAAATTTTTTTTTTTTGTTGAGTTACCAAAAAATCTTAAGGCCGGAAGATCAGGAGCAACCTAATGAGATTTATTTTAGTCAGTCAATAAAAGATATACTGTGATACATATTACGAAGTGATGGGATATTTTAAAAAATCAAATAGAATTAATATATATAAATAGTTAATTTATTTATGTAACCGAATTGGAAATGAGAAGTCAATAGGCTTTCAAATGAAATCAACAACTTCTCCTTTTGTTTCTATTATACAAACTCCTTACAGGGAAATCATCATATAAGGAAATGAATGCATTAAATCGAGTCAACCATATAATCATGCGAACCTATTATGGAAAGGACATTAATAGTAAATTTCATTGGCATAATCAATAATTATTTTTGATTATTTTAAATGACCGCGCTGTGCCGTAGTCATCGGTAATATGCCCCTTGGCAAAAAGGTTGTTTGAACGCAGCATTAAAAAAGAAATTAAGTACGTTTCACAAACTAATTTAATTTATTATTAATTATTATTATTATTTATTATTATTTAATTATTTTTTTTTCGTCTTTTTTTTTTACTTTTTTATTTTTATTTTTAATCTTTATATATTATTTTCTCCTTTTTTTTATTTCTCTTTATTTTATATATATATATATATATATTTTAAACCCTTTTTGTTCTTTATGTCTTTATTTTAATTTTCTTCTTTTTCTTTTTCCCTTTCTTCCTTTGTCGAAAAATGGTCATTTTCACGAGATAAATTTTTCATAATTTTGTGACCTATTAACTTTTTATTAACTACAAACGATTATGAAAATCTTTAATAAATGCCACATAAATTTTACACGAATACAAGTGTGGTAAAATTAATGAATATAGATTTATTTATCCGAATTGGATGTTTATCGGTATTTTATTAAAAGAACAATAATTTAATTCTTCATAAAATTAATTTGTGTAAATTTATTTAATTTTTATTTGTCTTTTTATAATAAATTTCCATAAATGGAGCGATGATAATGGGTGATATGATGTAGGAAATGTATTATAATGTATTATATTAGCATTCGAACTCTATGTGTTACACTTGTTTGTTACGCTCTTTTAGGGTAAAATTTATTGTCTCCCAATTTATGGGATGTAAAAAGTAATTTAGAATAAATTGATTTGCCGAGCTCGATAAAAATACCAAAGGACAAGAGAATGGTTGGTTCGGTTGGTTCCGTATCGCATAATTATCAACCATTGGATTACTAATTATTTATCTCGTAATGATGTCTCAAATGGAAAAAAAGGAAATTTTTATTTTGATTGATGTGTTCACCTCATTACCGTTCTTGCGCAATTGGTAATTTAACAAATCTGTATTCATTCCTACCCTTTTTCTTAAGAATTTCTCGGTTAAGAGAGAAACCCTACGGTGATTGTTCGCCCGTCAATTTCTATCACATCATGCCATGTAAATCCTGTTAATTTTTGGAGCCGATCGTATACATTGAGTAAATCAATTCAATATTACCATAAATGATTTAAGTCATCACGGCCGCAATAACTTTAGCCTGTTGCCATTATTTCCATAATTAACTCTTTGACAAATTTGGTATCTCTCTTGTTCATCTTTTTTATTATTGTGTGTATATATATCCCTTTGTTGGGTAAAATAATAAGTAATCCAAATCTCGACCTCATAATAATATTAAATTCCCAAACGTGGTAAAATTATTTCCCCGTCATACCTTTTTCTTTGTTATCGATAAATATTTCGGAAAACAATAGATGAAACCTGATGTTAGATGTATAAATCAAAAAAAAAAGGAGTCTGTTTGGCATCATTGACCTTTTTTTCTCAAACATTTTGTTACATACCTTGTGTTGTAAAACTTTAAATTTGAAACCATGAAATCCCGTACTTGTCATATGATCGAATGATCGATATGCTTGGCCTTTCCCCAATTTTGGTTAGTTTTTTTAACCCTTAATTCTTACAATCTTTTTTCATTTTTACTTTTTTTTTCATTTATACAATGATACATATTTAAATTTTCCATTTTCAATTCCCAATTTCCGTTATCAGAGTTATCAGTTTGATTTCCGAATCGGAAATATCCAATCTCAGGTACCACCTACTTAATAAAAACTTCTATTGTTCTTTCATTATGTTATACTAACTATAATATATACAATCACTACTTTATTAAAATTTTCCTGCCTTATATAACTCTTGGGAAAAAAAAAAAAAAAATAAGATTTGATATAATCATCAAAGGAAAAAAAAAAAAAAAAAAAAAAGGAAATCTTTGTTTCATTTATCATTCTTCCTCAAATCTGATTTTATTATTCTTCCATATTTTTTTTTTTCATTATGTCATTGTATCTTGTAACTATTATTGCATACACCGAAATGGTTTTTTGCCGAAACGGACATTTTTGTTTTAAAAAAAAAAGAACTGGTTGAACATCTCGTTTTTTTTTAAACTTTATGACATCATCATTCGGTTAATTTAGTAGTATTAATATTTAAATTTTTGTGTCGCTCATAATAAAACATTACGTGACCCAATGGTAACATCTGATACTATTTGACCACGTGATGTATCTACGGTATTTCCGAAAGTGAAAATCATAATAATAATTTATATATTATTCAATTAAAGAAATCTCCAATGAATTTCAAGTTCTAGATTTAATTTAATTATGAACCTTAAAAAGGTAATTTGAAATAAACAAGTTAAAATTTGTGTCTTTAAATAATTTTGAAATAATTTAGACAACAATTTTTAAGTAAGTTATATGGGGCTTCGCCAATAGAAACACATAACATAATAAATTATTAGGTAAGATGGTGTGACGAAGCACCCATATATATAAATATCCTTTAATACATTTTTCAAATTCTTAATTATTAAATCGTAAACAATATTAAATATAATATTAAATATTTATTTAAAAATTTCAATTTTAAATATTTACCATTCTAGTATTTTCCATAAATATTTATAATTAAATACTTTTTTAATAATTTTTATCAAAAAATTAATTTTAATGTATAACTTAAACATGTAGAAAAATCTAATTAATAAAAATATTTATTATAAACAAATAATTTAATCACAAATATAACAAATATAAAAGTTTTGTAATAATAATAAAAAAAAAAAAAACTTCAAAAAAAAATTTGTTTTAAATCTAAACTTATTTTATTACAAAAATCATATTTAATATATTAAGTAAAATTTTTATTTTTTTTGGTAATTTCCTTTCTTTTTATACTATAAAAATTCAATAGGTTAAAACCCAAAACTTTTTAAAAATAATTTTAAATAAGCAACTTTAATTTGATAAATAATAAACAAAATTTTAAATAATTTCAATATATATCTAATAATATCTTTTTAAAAAATATCCTATTTTTATTTAAATATAAATCTTTTATTTATTTATTTTATCTTATATTAATATTTATCATAAGTTTTATATATATTATTATATATTATATATATGGTTGATTCTCTCTATAGTTACCTTTAAGATTAGTGAATGAAATCTAGAAGTTTTGCAAATCATCTAAATAGAAAAGGTAAAATTTGGTGAAATTATATTATGTTTAAATAGAAAAGGTAAAAATTTAGCGAAATTTTATTAAAATCTTATTAAAATTTTATGAAATTCTGAAAAGGTAAAATTATATCAAAACTTATAAAAATGTAAAACTATCAAAACCTTAAAAAAAATTAGCAAAATTAAAATTAGACATTATTGTCAAATTCAAAATAAGTTTAGACAAACAACTTTAGTCACCTCATATATAATTATATTTTCCTTTATAAGTATACTTATATTAATCTAAATTACTAAAAAAAAATCTCTTTTAGCCAATCAAATAATATTTTTAAATCATATTATTTTTCTGTATGATTATATAAGAGATCAACTATAATTATAATTGTAATACATTCTTTAAGTAAAATATTTTAACTATAAATTTAAATATAAGTTATAAAGGATATTTATCTTATAAAATTATTTTATTATTATTAATTATTTATTATATATTTAATAATTTTAATATTTAAAATTTATTAATTATTATTTTTAAGAAAATTTCTAATTTTACATGAAATATATATATTCAGATCACGCAATATATATTTGTTACTAATGTCATTCTTTCTGCCTTTAGATTTTACTATTTATTTTAAAAATTTAGAATTTTTTCAGTAAAAAATTATTATTTATCATTATCTATTTATCACATAGCTGATTTTTTAATTTCTTAAACTAATAAAAATATATTAATTTAGTTATATTACATGACAAATATATATATATATATATACAAATAAAAATAAAAAAAAACTATTTTTAATTATATTTAAAGATTATTTTTATATTATGTATATTAAAATTTAATCTATATATAAATTATTAATAGAATTAATAAATTAAAATAAATATGATTAGTAATTAATTATAAATATAATAAAGAATTTTATATATTTATATTATATAAAATTTATATTTTTAAAAATTTAAAACTTTATATTATAAAAGAATTATTTAATATAATATTTTAAAATAAAATAATATATATTTATATAAAATTTAATTAAAACTTCTAATTAAATATTAAAAAATCATATTTTTAAATATATATTTAAATATACTTTATATTTATTATGATTTTAAAAAGTTATAAAATATTACAAAAAAATAAATCAATAGAATTAATTTTAATATTATATTTAATAAATCAGTTTATATTATATAAAAATAATAATAAAAGTATATTTTTATATATATAATTATTTATTATTTTGTAAAATAATTTTATTTTACTTATAATATTAAATTTTATTAATTTTTAATATTATTTTAACAATTGCTATATGTTTTGAATAAAATTATAAAAATGATTAATTAATATTATATTATTATATATATATTATAAATAAGTAAAAGTCAAGCTATAAAATTATTAGTAAATAAATTCAAATTTAATATTACTTCAAAAAATATTTTTTATTTTTTTATATATATTAATATAAAATAGATTATTTATAATACTAGTAAATAAAATTATAAAAATTAATATATAAATTATTTAATGACTTGAGTAATCATTAGTATAACTATTAATTTATATATATTTATTTTTATATTTATAAATTGTTTTATAAAATTTTATTAGATTATATTTAATAATATAAAAAGATTAAATTTTAAAAAAAATTTTTTTTTTACATTTTAAAAATCATTAAATTAATTATAAAGAATAATTTTATTAGATTTAAGTTATGAATTAATTATATTTTAAATTTAAAAAAAAAATTATATATATATATAAAAAATTAAAAATAAAATAATAATATAAACTTTATTAAAAATTTAAATTATAATATATATATTTTTTATGTAATAATAATTTATTAATCTATTTTTTATAATATCTTAAATATAATATAATACTTTAAAATTTTATATTATAAAAGTTTAAATAATAATATTTTAAAAAAATATATATTATAATATTTATTTAATTTTACTAATTATAATTTATCATGGATTTAATGAAATATTATTTGTTATTATTATTATTTTTATTTATTTATTTTTTTTTAATATATATTAAATTAAAAATTAAATAAATAATATTTATTAATTTATTTATAAAAAAAAAGTTAAAGCTGAACAATTATAGATAAATCTACAGTATAATCTAGATTTTTAAATTAAATAAATTTTTATAAAATCTTAATAAAAAAACAAAATTATATTATTATTATTAAATTTTAATTAAATAATACATTTATTTTTATAATAAATGCTTTAAATTATATCTACTTAACATTTTACAAAAAAAAAAAAAATTTTAAATTTAACGTGATGATCGAAGTGGAATCTACGCTGTGCTCGCACCCAGACATTTAGAATGAAACAGTCCCTGATTAGTTATAGGGAAAAAAGTAGTATCCGGCTTCGAGATGAAAAGCATCAAGAGGACAGGAGGTAAGTTCAATTAACATTTTATAATTTTATATGAAATTAGAGTGATTGATCAAGATGTTTTCTAACTTTACTTACCTCACAGCTACATGTACATCCAACGTCTTATATTAATTTTCGATTAGCCTTTCTTGTGATGTTTCTTCCCAATACCATAGATCGAGACAAAAGCATTTTTTTCTACGCGTTTTTTGCGACATGCGATGATTGTCTTGATCGATGATCTTTCACGTGTTACATATTCAGGAAAAATTACGGGATGAAATTTATTCTTTACATATCATAATACAAAAATATGATTATATTCTGATACCATCAATTCGACAACCTTAATGTTGATTCATTTTTACGGAACCTCATGTGTTTGTCAAGTGGTGTGTTGCGAAGCTTCGTCCCACAATCAATATTATGGAATCCATAACGTATGAGACTTTCCTATTGAGTCGTAATTCGTTGTAATTTTTAACCATTCATTTCATGTCATAGAACTTCTTATTATATTCCAAACACATGCTTGTCATGTCGCCTGGATTCTCGTCCTGGAATCAGGTAATTTGTATGAGATATTTATAACCATCTAGCATCATAATCTCATTTACATCAAGGTAAAACAAAATGATGAAAATCATGTCCCTTTTTCAAAGGGCCGCTTTCATTTCAGTTAGGAGAGGAACCTTCTGATCTAATTAGAAAAGAATGTTAAAAGTCAACATCTGTAAATGAAATCTTTAGAACTAAAAAGCTGATCGGACGCTACGACACCGATAAGGTTTCTTAGCCTAATGCTCGACGCAACGCAATCAAACTGAAAGCAAAGAACGGGAGACTCGCGTGGTCCCGACCTTACTAGTCCGTTGTTCGTTTTTCGAAATGCCTTTCAATTTTTGTATCACCCAAATTTAGCATTTATAAACTCGAGTTTGTGTCGTACAAACGTTCTGGCCAATCAAGTCAAAACTACAAATCGCGTAGTAGATTATCCAACATCCTCGCGTAATTTTTGATGGCTGAATTTGCTATTGCTGATTCTAATACACTTGACACGATGTATCTGTCCAAGACAGACCCTTCAAGTTGGTCACATAAAAATGGATACTACTCACTTTGCCGCGAAATTCGTAATGTTGTGCATATTTGACCTTTACGAAAGTTCAATATTGTACTTCATACCTTTGTTAACATTCAGTATTACAATGATAGATAACGCAGGGAGCAGCTCTGTTAAAAATTAGGCATGAAATATGATACCACAAAAACCATAGCCAACTTGGAGGATGGCGTGAAACGCCAAAAACTTAATTATGGCACTGACAGTAAGTATCCCGAAAACTTTGTTAAAGGAGATGAAAATGGTTACTAATACAAAGAATACAAACGAAACGTAGGCTAGGAGTAGGAAGTGGAGGAAGGGAAGGGGAACAGGAAGGAAACGAAGTAGGTTTGCTTGTCAGTCTGCATTGATAATCTTTCGCTCGCTTATGTACTTAATCCCAGCCGTTTTTCCTCCTGAATGATAGTTTAACCACCTTCCGGTACAAGAAATGTACACTCAATCACCATCTCCATCAACGCCAACACTAACACCTACATCTACACCAAACAAACGGAAACTCACTCATGATGAGATAGAACAGTACGATTCCTTCATTTGTTCTTTCTGTATAACTGAATGACTTAACAATAATGTGTTTGTTATTTAATAGTTGTTATGGAAATATGTCAATTGTGTGTGCATTCAAGAATACCATGCATTATCTTCCGGAGTTTCTGGGGAAGGAAATAGCCGCAGAGCTTATCAGTGATATTAAAAGAAGGGCACTAAAACCACCATCTGTTTGGACGCATATAGTTAAATATTTAGATGCAGTCTTGAACGTACATTTGCTCCCAATTCATTTTGGTTTTTGGATTTTATTTTCGAGAAATTTATTAGCTGAAACACTATTTTTTCATGCAGACTCCGAAGGAAGGTTTCGAAGATTCACTGAAGCAGACCATGAGCGATGAACCTAAGTTCCAACTGTATTGTAAGAAAGTCTTGACAGATTTGTACGTATATATTTTTGACACAGTTCATCCAAAATAATAAAGTCGCCACATATAACTAACCAAAAAAAACTTTCCTACAATTTCCATGAATATTGGAGAAAGGAAATATATTGTACAAAATGTTAGTCCGCTTTTTAAGTTTTATGAAAGGACATTTGATCTAATGTACTTCAATTGGTAGGCTTTTGTTGAGCATTCCTATTTTAACTGTTCGCAAATAACTAACTTAAGCGTCATTTCTTCAAACAAGGATTGATGCACATTCCCATGCAGCAAAGTTGGCTAGGTTACACTCACAATCGGGCATCGTTAAAGTTGATGCCAACGGAATACGAATACAAGACAATCAAGAAACGTGGCATCTGGAAGTAGCCGGATCTCCGTGTATCTTTTCAATGAAACATGCTAATGATAATATGAAAATCCATGAACCTGGAACTTTTAACTTTAATAGCTGTATTACGAGAATACCTGTCGGCTCCCATACGATTGGCGAAGAAATTAAACGTCTTTAGTTGTCAAGTAATAGACATACCAGTTTACGGTGATACAATCTCTACTAATTGTGATCTTTTGTTCATCAGGTGATCGAATTACATTATACAGTCTCAATCTCATGGAAGGAGGTAAATTCTTGGCAGAGGAATTAGAATCAGCGAAGTTACCATTTTCTTTTTCTTCCCGAATGAGATACATGGGTATTTTGAAGATGATTGCTCGGTTTCATGTAAGTATCTTAAAAGAAATTAGCATCAGATGAAGTGGTGCTAATTATTTATATATGATAGGACAAGCTGATGGAATAGGAAGAAATAATTGGAAAGCTTGAAGCTAGTCTCTATGTTGACACAGACGAGTCCCCCAAAGTATGTCCTCACATTCCCTGATAAATCACAAATGGTTTGTACATGGTTTAAAAACGTAGACACTTGAACTTCATGCTTTTTTATTGACATTAACAGTGAATTTATAGCTTCCCTACACGAAAAGTAAATCACCAAGTTGAAGTTGAATTATTTTATAACTTAATTCTATAATAAGCAAAACTATATCTGAATTCTAATCTGTAACAAGGAAACATTAATATGATGATTACAAAAGGATGGTTGAAATAAATGACTTGCTTAATTTCTCAATATTCATGTCATCATGAGCTTCAAGCTATCCACAGATTATTAGTTCGAAAGTTACAGCTTACATCCGTGCTATTATAATGATCAAATCTTAGATTCTTTTCTTAGCCGATAAAGTAATCACCTGATTATACTGAAAGTCGTTTTCGGAATTTTAGCGATGGGATAGTCACAGTATTTTATTACAGTCAATAGCATGGTTATATACAGAACGTGTTTGTATTTTCGAAATTCTTTTTTGCTAAATTCTAAGCAAAAATAAAAATATCTGATATCTTATTGCTTCTATTTTCATAAAATTAATATTCAGTATCTAATTTGCTTTAAAATTCATCATTTCATTTAATATTCTTCCTCTTCATTTTTTTGCATTGATTTTCAAATTCTTCAAGATTTATATAAACATTCATTATATGATTTAGGAATAGGAAGTTCAAACAAAAATATTTAAAGACAATAAATGCATTTTAATCACATGTTACAAAATACTGATTGTTATAGATATACCTATAAGTTTAAAACCTCTTTATTTTGCAAAGAAAGAATTTATACATAAATGAAATAACTTTCGACCTAAAAAGTTTAATTTAGATTTACATTGAATTATTTAAAGCTTAAATTTCTTACAAATATTATTATATCAATGATAATAAAAAAAGAATAATATACTATTTTATTATTGATTTTCAAACTATGAAATTAAAATACAAAATTAGACTGAAATTCTGAAATCCAAGACCAAAAATTCCGAAATTAGATCAAAATCAAAATTAAACTCCTGATCATTAATAGATTAAACTCCTTGATAATTATTTATACATTTATTTGTAATCTAATAGATTAAAAATTTTTTTTTTTCATATAAAACCGCTTGTAATTTAATTATCAAAAAATTATTTGTTCAAAAAAATCATCCTTTGTAGTCAAAATTTCTTGGCTATTGAAAATAAATTTTTAATAAGGTTGGTTTAATACTTGTGTAAAGTTAAGAAATTTTTTTTGTTGTTGTATTTATTAACTTACAAATTATATTTTTATTCTGTTCTTGCCTTTCTAGATTAAATAAAGTTATTAAAGTTATTTTGACCGAAACATCTCATTATTTCAAAACTTTAATTAAAAATGATTGGATGCTTGATATTAAAAATTCAATCCCTGTTAAAATACATGATGTAGATTACAACACTTTTTATTATTATTTGTATACGGGTCCTTTAAGCCGAAATCGAAAGAATCAGATTTCGTGAAAATTTTCCCAATTTCAAAAATTTTTTACCGGGGAAAGGTTGAAATAATAAAGGACCTTCGCCATCGCTCCTTTTGAAATATGCAAGCCTGGCGAGCAGGAAGGCCTTTCGGACCATCAAGGTTATTTTATTGTTCCCCACAGTGAATTAAAATTGATGTTGAAACCTCCGCCTCCTTTGAAATATGCAAGTGGCGAGCAGGCTCGCCGGCCGGCTCCTTCAAGGGTCATTTGAAAGTGATTTTCAAATACAGTGGAGTGAAGTTAATGGTGGAACCCTATATATTTTATAAAAATTTGAAACTTATTTAAAGTATATAATAATTATTTCATTTCTACTTTCATATTACAACTTTATAATATTGACCCTCAATTTTTTAATAGCATTTGCAGTAAAAAAAAAAAAAAATTTTTTGTTTTCTTTCATAAATACACAAAAACAAATAACATAAACATAAATTCATTTTTTCCACTGTAATTAAATTACCTACAAAAAAATGTCCATAACCCGAGAAGTCTGATGACATCAAATTTTATTTAAGAGATCTATTGCAGAAGGTTTGAAAGATACTCCAATAGATGCATTACATGAACAGATATTAAATTATCAAGTTTCACGAAATTCATCAACAAGATGATCGTGATGAAAGCAAAGTTCATGGTACGAGTTAGGGTTCTGAGAGGAGTTTCTACAACTTGTTGATGCTTAGCATGGATGAAACTATCAACTAAACAAACGTAATTGATTAGATTATTCAATTGATTTGGTACAATTCTCCTAATGATGATATAATACTTCAAATCAGTTTTATGCTTATCCACCGGATTGTCATATTTATAGTTCAAAATTAGTTGAGAAATTCCCGTATGAGAAATTTTAAAGATGGATTTTGGGGTGATATTAAAGGTGGTGGCGATGTGTTAAAATCATTTTGAGATTGCTGCAATAAAGGGAAAAAAAAAATTTATTAATAAAATTAAACCGCGTGTAGATTTATATTGATTGGAAAATTTAATAATTGGTGATCTCTCTAAATTTTGACGTGCTAATTGGGTAAGTAACCCTATGAGGAAGATTTTCGAAATTATTTGTGAATTCTAGTTGTAACTGAATATCTGAATTTAACATTTGGAATTTTAAAATCAATTGATAGAAACAAAAGAATTTTATATTATAAAGATTTTCACGTTTTACTATAAATTATTTCCAATCTACAGTATATGTGTTGATTTAACATCCGATCTTTAATCAACTTCAATTTATTAATTAAATTATTTTTCGCATATCCTTCCCCAACATAAATTATTTCTATGCTTATTGATTCTTCCATAATAAAAATAAAATAAAAATAGGATATAAATATTAGAACATTTTACATCATAAAACTTATTAACATGCCGGTAAGTTAAAGAAACTACCTTGTTAAAATATTGGACGAAAATATTATAAATACAGACACTGATTGATCTTCTTCGTCTGAAGAATGCCTGCAAAATTTGAGAAAGATTTAATAGATGATGATGATAAGTTGATTTTAATGTTTATATGAAATACGAACCTATCTCCGTTCGGGTGTGACGAAATTTCTTTTAAATCTTTCCGTGATCTAGACCTACTTTTTTTACGGTCTGACCGTCGCGGCGCTACTTTGCCTAAAGAAACATCTTCAGGATTTTCTTCTTCATCATGTTTGTTAATCTTAGAACTTTCCAAGTGTATTCTTTTAAATAAAAATAAGCAAAGGACAAATATTTATTATTTTAAACACAGTTACAATCATCAGGCTTGGTAAAGAACGATTTGCAACTAAATACCTTATAATTAAAAAAAAAAATAAAAAATAATTAAAATTCACTTCTATTATAATAGCGACTCTGAGGCATCATCTAGATAGAATTACTAGTCATACCTATATATAAAATAGCAGTTATTCCCAATGTATAAAATCCATATATACAATTGCATATGTATACATTAAAAAATTTAGTGTATACATTTAATGTCACAAAATGTGCATATTTGTATATAAAAAATTTTCCTTCATTTACTTTTCTCATTAAATGATCCTAAAGATTTTAGTAATTATGATTATGAAAAAGCATATATTTTTTGGAATGGAATTTCTAGATTTAATCAAAGATAGTTATAGTTACTAGTTTATTTTTTTTTTTATTATTTTTCAATTTTTTATAAATAAATATTATACTTTAGTATTAAGTATATTTTAAGTATATATTATATCAAATGATTTTTGGCTTGATTTACACACTGCCTTACTATAAAAAATATCATACTACACCAATAGGTTTCTGGGATCAGATATCAGATTTTCAGATAAATTACCAGGTGATCTGATCAGTAATTATATTTATATTTAAAATTTTCAGAATTAAACTGAAGCATCGTCAGGTAAATATTGCTAGTAACAATATATAAAATATTAGGATATATTATTATGTACGAAATTCTGATTTGAAATAACAAATAATAAATTAAAAAAACAACATGATAAAAATGACATGTGATCGATATATGATCACTACACTATGTAATAAATCGAGATATTTGCTATGCATTAAACAGAGTTATAGATATAGAATTCACAATTTATCATATGATTGGTAATTACAAGTTTTCAAAAATATGATATTAAATTAAAAACAGTATTTGCTGTCAAAAAAAAATGATGAGCAGATATAAAAATAATTAATTTTATTATTATTATTTAAGAAGGGCTTTTTTTAGTAAAAAGAAGCTGTTACTGATGTAACATATAAGAATTCAAGCATAAATTTAAGAATGATCTAATTTTTTCAATAATAAAATAACTGATGAAGCTAGGCTTAAAGCATAGCTATTAAAACTACTATTATTTTATTTTATTACTCTTTATCTTTAAATAAAATTCAAGGTTTTTTTTTGGTTGAAACTGTCAAAGACAATTATTAAATATAATATAAATATTTTTATATATTAAAAAGTTTTATTCAGAAGTTTATTCATTAATTTATTTATTTTTTATTTATAAAATTTTTGATATCCAAATTAATAAATAAGCATTATAATCATATAAAAGACTATATTTAAGAAATCGTTTGATATTATAGATCTTTTAGAAAAAAAACTTGTATTGTCAATTTTAATCAGTATACATATTATTGATCTTAATTCAATATAAGTTTAGATTTGGAATTAATGTATTGTATCATTTTGATATCAATTATTCTTTATCATACTCTACTATTTAAACTTAGTATTTTCTAATACAATGTATCATAATACTTTTTAATGATAATTGTGAATATTTTAGTTAATAGATTCTTTAAATATTTATATTTTAAGAAAAAAAGTTATCCTCAAAGTAAAAGATTATTGATTCATCTCTAATCCCTTTACATGTTTTTATAAATTTTTGAGTTTATTTTACTCAATTTTTTGTTTTAGAAATCAAAAGTAATGTTGACAAAGATATAAAAAGGAAAATTTTGATTTATTATAGTAAAAGCATTCCAAAAGAAATTCTTTTTCATCAAACTTATTTTATTGTTGAGTCTTTTATAATCTTGATAAAGCAATTTTTATATCTTTAACAAATAAACAAACCCATAAGAAGTTTGAAAAAGAATAACCAGATTATTAAAATCACTCCAAATTTTAATGCCTTTAATATTACTAACTATAAGTTAAATAGAATTGCTCTTGCAATTATATGAAGTTATATATCATTCTTAAAGCCATCCTTGATGTGTTAATAAAACTTTTTTGAAGGGATCATCTCATTAATAATTTTTAGTCCTCAGTTTAGCAATAATTTTTTTTTCTCTTTTTATAGATTTTAAAATAGTCTATTCTTATAGGTCACTACCATTTTTTTTTTAATTTTGATTTATTTAAAATAAATCAATCACAAGATTTTTAGAAAAAGGTGGAGTTTAAAAATACATTGAGGAAACTGACAAAGAATTATAGGTTACATTTTGAATATGTGAATTTTTTTAAGTCAATTATTTGAACATTTATATATATGAAAAATGATCATATGATCATATTGAACATATAATATTATTGTTAACCCTTTAAAAAAATACAATATTTAATTTTTTTTTGATCGTTTCTAATAAGAGAATCAATAAATCCTTCTACAGGGAAAAAAATTTCATTTACTTTTTAAAACTCTACTTTTTAGGTTAAATTATTTTTTATTATATTTGATAAATTTAGAGTATGTGATTTTTAAATAAAAATGTGAAAACACATCTTTTTGTTTTTAGTTTTTCTAAATAATTTTGCTGCACTTAATTGATAATTATTATTGATTTAGTTTCTATTAGTTGATTAGAATTTAAAATATAATTGATAGTTTCTTTATCATATGTTGATTCAATGCTGAAAAGAAATATTTTCAAATTACATATAATTCAAATTACATCATTATACATATTTCTTGATCATTTTTTTATTTAAACTGTCATAAGATTAACCATTTATTCTTTGTTACAAAGAAAAAAAGAAATTTAGCCTTATTGAAATCTTTTGATAAATTTTCCCTTCAAATGATATACACTAATCAATATTTTATTAATTAGAATGTGCTATTTACAGGTTATTATACATAAAAAATCTGCATTTAATAATATCTGCATTTAATCAATATTAGAAAAGTAATAAAGACTTTCTTGAATTTACACTGCTACTATTTTTATCATTTTTTTAGTGAATTTTGGGTATGATGCATCTCACTTATAAATCACAAAAGTTCAAAATTTTAAATATAACTTTATGTGACTTACACGTAACTTTCATATGATTTTATTTTATAATACAATATAAAAATTATTTTAATTCTGCTATTATATGATCAGGAATTTGATGATGGAATTTATATTTTTTAGCTACATATTCTGCTAATTTCCAGTAATCCTATTCTTATACAAATTTATATAATACTATGCCTTTTAGGCAAATTTTTTTATTATATTTATACTAATAGAATCTAAACCTTCAAAAACAATACATTACAAATCCTGTCATGAATAATTACAATTTTTCAAGTATACTTTTTTGCCATATCCTAATATTGTTAATAAAATTTAACTCACAATGAAATTTTGGATAAAAAATAACTTTATAATCAGCTTCTAATATTATTTCTTCTAATGCACTTTTTTGTATTAAGAAATCAGGTTGTAATAAAATAATTGACATACACAACAATCTGTTTTAGTTATATCATATATCTTATCTTTACATAATTTATAATTAGTACTTAGACTATCTTTTCACAATTTCCGTTCAATTAATATTTATTTTATTCTTTTGAGTTCATTATTATTATTTATTATTAATTGATATTGATTATTTAGTCTAAAAATTGTATTCTTTATTTTTGGTTGTTTCCCTTCAGACTTTAAATTTATTTTACTGGTTACAAGAGCATTAGATTTAAATGCTGTATGATTCGAACTATTATCAAATGTAACAGCCCAATACAATTAGAAAAAAGTGTCTCAAAATTGGAATAATTTTTATTTGAATTTGGTTTATTAAGTATTCATTTGTCTAATACCTATCCTAATTTTTACTTGATTGAAAATAAATGCATACTTCTTGAGGTATAAAAGGATTTTCTTGAATTTGTTAAGCATTTAGTTTAAGTCAACCACATTCTTCTAATAAGAATTTACTGACTATAATCAAACATCCATTACTTTTTTTATGTAATAACAACTCTTTTACTTTTACCTATACACTTTATTTTTCATTATTAGAATAAAATACATATTCATCATGTGTTACAAAATTATCTTCTTATCATCAGTTCCTAAAACTAATATAATTCGTTTTATATTTTTACTTTCATATATTACTATATATTTTTCATAATTGAAAATTTCTTTTAAAAATGATTTTTAATATTCAATAACATTGGGATACTCATGATCATCATAATATATTTCTTAATTTAATTTTTATTTGTTAATTTTTATATTTATAATTCATACATAATATAATATTTTTATTTTGTTTTTGTGATTAAAAAGAAAAGCTAATTACATTTAACCAGTATGCTGACATTGTCATACTTATAATTTTTTTCTTATTATTCCTGTATTAATGAGCAATTTTTGCTCAATAAATTCTTTGAACTTCAATGGAGTTGTTATTCTACCTTGAGATCAAATCTATGAATAGCACTTTTCTGCTATGTCTTCATCATCTATAAGCTGAATGGTTTCTTAATATTTTTTTTGATAGCTTATTGGAAGCCAATTATACTGAAGCCAATAGTTTGTCTAGTATTGAATAGACTTTACTTTAAATGATATATATTCAATATAACTAATTCAGCAGCTTCTTTACTAACTTTTATCTTTTTTCTTCCATTTTCATTCAATCTCTTTAAGTATTCAAAAATTGCACACTTTTTATTGTATTCAGTTACTATTAATATTTTTTATTTTTTGAAGTTCAATTTTTAAATTTTTGATTTTTTCATTTAAAACAAGTTTATTTCATTTCTCATTTTCTGCATTATCCAAAATTAATTTGTTCAGGTAAGTTATAATCTTCATAAACCCCTTTGTAGCCTTTGTAAATGAATCACTTGGTCTGTATTTATTAAAATATATTGACTTCTTCATTTTTTTTGGTAAGATAAGGTCTATGTTTCGTTATTTTTAAATATATATTATCTGACTAAACTAATTCAAGGGATTTTTCTTATATTTTATCATATGCAGTTTTTTCATTTAAATAATTAACTTCAGAATCTCATCTACTATCATCATCATCTTTCCAACTATCATCTTCCCAATTATCATTAACATTCTTCTAACTATCATCATTATCTTCTGAATCATCAGTAAGCTATGATTTTTTTATAAATCTTCTATTATCATTTCGTTCTTATTTTTTATATTAAATTTTTAATTTAGATAGATGAGTTATTACTAATTCTATAAAAAAATATGCCATTTTTATATAAAAATTCACTTGTTAACATATTAATCTTCAGTCTAAAATTTCCCTTTTTTATATATATTTTACTAAGATTTTCTGAACTATAAGTAAAAATAAATCTAAATGTAGATTATTTTTTTAAAAAATAAAACTGTTAAAAATGATCGGCATATCATGTTTTATTAATTTATCAGTTTAATTTTGTAATTTATTATTTTTTTCCTGAATTATAAATAATTAAAATTGTATTATATTATTGTAATTTATAGATGAGATATATCATACCATATTATTTTAAAAATTTATTAAATAAGATTAGTTATAAAATGACTATATAGGGAATTTCTAAAGTATATAAGTCATAAGCTTTAATGGACAAATTTATTCAATTCTTTTGGTAAATCATTATTTGACATAATTTATCAATAATATATAAGCTGATTTAGTTCTATTCAACTTTTTTTACATGTATTATTGATAGGAGACTTAAAAAATATGATTATTATTGAACAATCAAATAATGAATGTGAACAAACATTTTCTGAAAATGCTTACTTTCCAACAAAATTTTTCTTTTTAAGATAAACTAATAATATATGTAAAAAATAAATACTAAAATAATTATTGAACTGAATATTTTGAAATAATATCACGTTATTTAATTTTAAAAATTTTGACCCTCTTGTCATCATCTATTTTCAGAAATATTATAATTAGAAATTTTTAAGTTTTTTAGTATCTTTACAAATAAATAACTCCAATTATAATTAACAATCTTTTTGCTCAACTTTTAGAAGGTATTTTAACTAATCAATAGAGTATGTCTCTAACAAAAAAAAAGTAAAGATCACATTCTATTAACATTATAATTTAAAAAAGAATTGTTCTAAAATTGAATAACATCAAATTTTCTTACTAATAAAAAATTGAATAACTATTAGTAATTTTAAAGTAACATTAGAAAAGGGTAGATAAAAAAAAGTCAAAGATTATTAGAGTCATCAAAAACTAAAATTAGAAATCTTAAATTTCATAAGTAATATATTATTAATATATTACATATAATAAAATGAAATATTTTGTAAATAAATACATAATAATATCATAAATAAGAGAAATATTCAAGTATAAAATAATAAAAAACTTTTTGAATAATAATTGTTTTATTATAAAAAAAAAGATTTTTGTTTAAAGTTTATATAAATATTATCTAAGTACTTATCTTTGTAACTAAAAAATTATTTCTCCCTTGTAAATTACTTATATTTTTGTTGTTAAGCTATGTATTTGTTTATACTTTTTAAAAGAATCTTTCAAAATAACCTTAAATTTAAGTAAAAATTCGTAAAATACGAAAATATTAAAGCATTTGATATTTTATTAATTGCTGAATTTAGATGCTGAAATATGCGATTAAGGTCATATCAATCTTAATTTTAAGTATTTTTATCTAGTTAGCTTATTAATTGGATTGAAGTATTTCTCAAAAGTATTTATAAAATATTATAAATATTCTATGTATCAATATTTAAGAAATTGGTATTGACAGTTTTGGAAAAGTCTATCATGCTAATTTGAAACTTCAAAATAATATTACGCATTTAAATCTTAATAAAGTTACTATTAAAAAACTTATTTATCAGGTAATTATAAAATATAATATGTATCATTTTGTCTATATCATGTTAAAATTTAAAAATTTAAAATTTAACTTATAATATAAAATCTTATTAGACTTTTTTTAAAAAAAAAATCTCAAAATATTTAATTTATAATATATATATCTAGAAATTATATTTAAGTTAACTTCTTGAAAAAATTTTCATATGATCTTATTGTAAAAATGATAATAGTTAATGATTTAAACCTTTGACAAAATTTTTAATTTATTACAGTTTTAACGTATTATTATTACTACTAAAGTTATCACTATTACCACTAATACTACTATTATCACCACTAGTCTACCATCAAAATCTGATTATTTTAATTAATACACCTTTTTAAATATCTAAGTAAAATAATTTAAAATTGATACTTTTACTTATTTTATTTCAATCTCAACATCAAGGCTTTTATTAGTTAATTATATAATAGTAGCATTTATTAAATTATTTTTGATGGAAGGTATTAGTAGAAATAATAATAGTTTTTAAAGCTTTTGGATTAATTTAAATAATCGCAGTAAGACAAAATAATTCAGAATAGGAAATTTAAGAAATTACTTGCTGTGTAATGAGATTAGAGCAATCCTTGGTATTATAGATACCTACTAAAATCTTCTCAAAATAATTTTATTATATCCTTTTCTATGTTTTAATATAGTTTTGATAGTTTCAGCTTTTATCGTATCAAATAGGTTTCATCGTATTCTTATTATAATTTAATAGTTTTGTCTAAGTTTTGACTGTTATTAAGGAGTTTTGTCTCTTATCTATATTTGGTATTTGTTTTTAAGTTTGAATTTGTATTGTAATAATAGGATCTTTAACAATAATGAGGAGAATAATGCATTATTATTTTAATCTCTTCAATATAATAATAAGCTTTTGAATAATATGAAAAGGTTGTAATTTATTTTACAAGAGTAAATATAAACAATAAGTTTAATTAATATTTATTTTATATGATATTGTTTAATTTTTTAAAAGTTCAATTTTAAAATATTTTATTGTCATTATATCAATAAAATTTCAAATTATATTCCATTTATATAAGATAAGAATTTGCCAAAAATGATGTTTTGTAAATTAAATAAGTTAAATCAGAAATATTAAGTCAATTTCTAATTAATTTGCCAAATATGATATCAATGCATATTTATTTAATCTTTAAAAAATAAATATACTATTCATATTTTTAGTTATTTTATTTGTTTGAAAAAAATTCAAATTAATAAATAGGATGTTGACATTACTTGGTAGTAAGTTACAAAAAGCTCTTGGTGATTCTAAGTTTTTTTTAAGAATCTTTTTAATAGTTTCTAAGTGGTACTCATGATATGAAGATTATGATTCTAAACATTTTTAAATTTTAGTATAGAACTTTATCAAATTTAATTTGTCATGAAATGATTTCTTTATTTTATTTTATTTACGATTTTCAATTCTAAATACATATATTTTTTTCAATTAAAAGCAGAACCTCTAAAAATACAATTCTAAGCTTATTGACTTATACTATTGATTATGAAATTACAGCTGATAGACCATTTCTTATAGAATTTCAATTTCAAGGTATAAGAGAATACTTTGAAGATTTTTTTATTTTATTTATAATATATTCATCATAAGAATATATTATATTTTTATTTAGAAATAATTTATTCAAATATCATCAATTTATATCAAAAAAAAGAGTGGGTCAAACGATCTGACAATATTAAATATATTAACGTTTGACTTGACTTTTGATCTGTATTTCTATTTTTACTTAAACAAAAATAAATTTACTATATCAAGAATCTTTTTATTAATCTTATCTTATCATATATAGAATAATTGTTATACTTATATAGTTCATCTTTTTAAAAACAAGGATTAAGTTTATGCTCTTTTTCATTTGATACTATTAAAGAATTCATTTTATTATTGTAGAATTAGATATATAAACCCTCCTTTTTTATTTTAGTAAAAATCTGTGTAATCATCTTAATGTTAATCAAGTTTAAACTAGTAAATTGATTTAATATTATTAATTTTGTTTAAAAATTATATTACAATACTCTTATTTTATATAAAATTCATTATGATATTTATCTTAAATACTTGTGATGTTTTATTTTCTTGATTAGCAAATTTATTTTGTATTACATATTATTTAACTTTTTAATATTCTATATTGAGTTAGATTAAAATTACAAATCAATGTAACATGAATTATTTATCAACAAAAAACTATCATTTTAAAATCATATTTAGAATATTGAGAATGCATTCCTAATAAGATTTCAAATAAATAAATGATCTTAAATTTTTTATTATTTTATTAATTGTAATTTTATTTGAAAAAAAAATATCTTTGTTAATAAATATAATTAATTTTTTTTTATTCTTTAAAGTTTAAGCTTTAGTATAATTAAAATTATTTCTATAAAAAAAGAAAAGATTTAATAGATACATGAATATTTGCTCTAGTTATTTAATTTTTAACTCAAATATATAAAAAAAAAAATTAATAAAATTTTTTTTGTTCTCAAAAAAAAGTAAAATCTAAATTGAGATTTAAGAAAATTTAAACTTTTCTGGATTAACATTTCACGAAATAAATGAAATGTTTAGTTTACTAAATAGTTTAAACAAAAACATTTCAAGAGATATCAACTATTTCATTTAGAATATATTCAAATAATAGTAGATATCAATATTATCTCATATATTAACTTAAAATTTAATTTAATTTCATGATATTATTTTTTCAAATATAGGAAATATAGTTAATTTGCTAATTTTTTATTAAAGTTTTGATATAATTTCATATTTATAAGTTTTATTATAGTTTATCTTTTTAGAGTTTCACAGATTTTTTAATAAGGTTTTAATATAATTTTGCTAAAATTTACCTATTACTATTTTTAATAATTTGTAAAACTTTTAAGTTTTATTTAATAACCTTAATTACTACACATTTTTAACAATATAGGAGGCGGTCAGTAGAAAAGGAAAAATCCACTTTTTAGTCAAAAATTTTTTTATTGGTTCACTTTGCTGATCATAGTTTTGTGAATAAAACTAGCTTAATAACCAAAATTACTTAAAATTTGTAAATTTCTCCCTTTTCTATTAACTATTCCTATATAATAAAGGTATTATAAATAACTTTAAATTACTAAAATTTTAAATTAATTTTAATAATTTTAAAAATTTTAAATTTAACTTATAGTAATTATATTTTTAAGCACAATATTAAAAATTACTTTTTTAAATTATATCAATACCTTTAATTATTAATAAGAAATATGTTATAATAAATCTTTAATTAATATAAAAAAAAACTATCAAATATATAGCTTTGATCTAAAATAAAGTTTTTTCTTAAACTATATTTAACTGCTAAATAAAATAGGAATTTTGTCAGATAATACAAATCTTTATAATAAAATAAATAATAATAAAAGTTATAAAGACAGAAATCTTAAAATAACATATTATGTAATTTTTTAAATAATATTAAAAGAATTATAATATCAGGATATTAGAAAATAATTAATCAAATAAAAGGTTATAAGAAAAAATAATTAGTCAAAAATCACATAATAAATCATATAATATTAGAAAAAATTAAGTTTTAAACTAAGGAATAAATAAATAACTGAAATCATATCATAAAATAAAATACATAATGATAAATTACATAACAAATAATATAAACATATCATATAATTAGAATATGAATAAATCATGAAATATAAATAAATTACATAAAAAAAAATAGAGATAAACCTGAAAAATATATATCTGAAGTTATAGAAAAAGAAAGAAATTAAAGGATTCTTTGAATAAAAGAAGAAAAAGAAAATAAATTACAAATATGTATAAATATTACAAAATAAACTCAAAAAAAAAAACTTACGAGATAAGATTATAAAATATTTATATAACTTATATTACTATAAAAAAAATAATAAAAATAATAAAGAAGGAATCTAAATATATACTAATGTAAAAGAAAAGAAGAGAATTACTATATAAAACTTAAGAAATGCAAAAGAATAATAGAAATGATATAATAATAATATTATAATAACCTTAGAAATATTAAAAACTAATATATAAATAAAGATTGTGAAAGAATACATAAAAAATTATAAAAAAAGATTTAAAGAAATTAAGATTAGAATTAAAAATTAGAATAAAAATAATATAAAAATTTGAATTTGAAATATAAAAATATTAATAAAATTTAAAATTTTATATAATGTAATATTAGAAAATAATATTGAAATAATAATGTAATATTAAATGATATTAATAAAATAAAAAGAAATTAGAAATTATTATTATTATTATATTATTAAATAAATTTTTAAAATTAGCAATATAAATTTTATTAAAATTTTTACAAATAATATTAAGATTTCAAATATCTCTAATATAATTTATATTAGAGTTTGTGTAAAGTTTATATATTAATTCTAACCAGAATTATATATTTTCAAATTTATTATTCTAAATATTCCTATTTTTAAGTTAACTAGTGATCAGATTTTGATAATTTTAAATTCATTAGAATTGTCTAGATAAGAAAAATCTAATAGTAATAAATTATATTTCTAGTATTGATATTAATTAAGTTATTGTAAAAAATGTATTTTATTATATGTCATTTATAAGTTAAATAAAAGATATTTAGGATTCTATAATACTAACCTAAATACTCTTATTATAAAAAATAGAATATGAATTTTATTAACTAATATATTTAAAATTTTTGATTTTTAATTAAATTATCAGCAAATTAAAATAATATTATTTGTAGATTAATATTATATGATATATAAAGTTTTGACTTATATCATATTGTAAAGTAATGGATTACTAACTAGTTTAAAATAAAATTTTATTGGATAAATTTTATATGATACAAATTGAACAAAAAATGCAACTAATCAATTTTGAACAGAGCTAATTTAATGTATTTTATATTTAAAAAATATAAGAAATATATTAAATTTCAATGAGATCACAAATAAAACATTAATAATCTAATGAATATTGAAGACTGCAATGCCTCATTCTTAATGACTTTAATAGTTAATATATATTTTCCTTTTAAGTAATGTTACTTGTTTAATACTCAGTTATAATAAAAAAGGCTATATAACATGTGATTAAATTATAAAAAGATTATTTTATATTAAAATTTATTAATGGCTAATTAAAAATAATATCTATAATGTGACTAACTTTTAATTACTGATTTTATTACCATTTACATAAATATTTAGCAAGCATACTAACTTATTGAATCCATTTTTGATGTTCAAGTTAATAACTTTAAAGACAGGTTCCTTTAATAAATGAATTATTAATATTAATAATATTAAAAAAAAATTTATATCTTCAATATTCCTCTTGAAGAAAGTGATTTAAAAGTTTTATCAAATTTGCTCACATTTTTAATTCTATTCTATTAGATTTTATGTTAGACATTAAATCATACTTTTCAATAGATTTATTAATTTTTAATGATTTTAGGTTCTATAGTTACCTTAAGTAAGCATTTGTCTCCCCATTATTTCTCATTGTGACTTCAAAAGTTTCTTTACCAAGATGATGAGGCGACGAGGAACATTTGAATTGAATTTTCAAAAGAGCTATAATTACATCAATTGAATTTTCCATAGCACCTTGTAACAAAGTAATTGATCATACCAATAATTACGGTTCTGAAAAGCTGATACAACATCTGAATATGGGCTCGTTTAGTTGCACGAGTCAATTTGTTTTAATACGGCTACAGATGAATCTGATCGAGACGATATAATCTTATTTAAATAAACCAACTTTCGTAATTTCAGCTCCAGGTCCTATAGTGAAAATAATTGAATTTGCATAAAGAATTTTCTTCTACTATTTAAAACTAAATTATATAGAGTTCGGAATTAAGAAAATACATGTCAATCTTCATGTCTATTTCTTCCAGATAAATCTCCAACGGAATATCAAAAGAAATTGCCAGCACTTGCTTAACAGCACGAACAGCATAAACTTCGCAAGGGTCTTACTGAATAGACTCTATAGTGTACAAGCAAGTATTGTGAA